>JAGTTH010002352.1:0-36997 GCA_022606485.1 Agraylea sexmaculata
GTCAATGAGTTGACTAGACCTGTGAAACCAAGGCATTAACTGCAAGTTTAACTGATATTTATACAGCCCATTTAAGATTTTTCTTTTGATGAGCCGCATTGCGGCCCAGTGGTTAGGATAAAGGATTCGTGAATGAAGACTCCAGGGTTCGATTCACGGTGTCCACTGGAGTCAATTGGTAGATCTACTAGATCTGAAGGACTCTTTGCTGTGTGGTGGCCTGGGAAACCACTTCTACTATATTTTTTTATATTTTTAAGGCCACGAAGGCCTAGCCTAAAAGAATCCCATCAATAGGGAAGACGTCACGGTATTTACTTATTTAAGCTTTTGTTTAAGTATGAACTTTTTTTTTTTAATTTAATCAGTAAATCATTTAATTGGTGTAGTATAATAGGTGAGGTATGTGAACTGTCATAACTCCGTATTAACAGCTTCCATGAATTCCAGGATAAGCCACACTCTACTGGCCAGATTTACTATCGTACTTGCTCTATAAAGCTCTTCATCACATTCGAGGATCCCACAGATCAATTGTGGAGATTCCTCAATCCTTATTTTAATAAATATATGGTGTTCCAATCCCTTTTATGCGAGTGCGCTGCTTAAAAGAGATCCTGTAGAAATATTTCAATTCATCTTCACGTTCTCGTGGGAGTCGACGTTTTAGACAAAAGTTTTGTAGTAGTTGTTAGTGAGGTTATGTGAAGAGTGTATGAATGTGGCCGAGGCAGAGGCAGAGGCAGAGGCCTTTTAAAAATGTATAGCTCATTCCGCCTCGAGAATTATTTATCGAAACACCACTGCACCACTGCACAACATACCAGAATATAGGGTTGCCACTCTTAATTATATATAATAACACTTGACTTGGGCATGAGCAATACCACCGACATATTTATTAAGCCATACGAGTGCGAGTCTAAATAGCAAGATGCCGGACCTAGTAGAACAGACAACATTAATTGTTCAAGCGCACTAAATGAATTCTCGGTAGAGGCTCTTCTTTACTGTTGTTTAAACACTGTTAATAACCATGATTACAGTGTTTCCTTGATCAAAATCGTCTACTTGTTCTTATCTTAATATTTATACATCTACTATGTTAATGTATCAGTATGAGTCAAAGCCCCCAAATATGTTATAGCGCCTATTGGAGAGCGCAGATATGTATTTATGCACTTCCAGCTGGCCGCTAACAGCTACCGCGAACAGTTTAGCTGTCACCAGTAAGATAACGGTGTATTGTGTCACGAGCCTCGGACGAGAATGGTCGCCACGCGCGACTCTCATTTGTATACTTAACCGCAAATAAACACACTGGCCAGTGACTGTCATCTTTCATTTCATCACTACATTCCTGCACTGATACATCGGACCAACACCATGGGCAACTACTTACACCCATAATGTCAATTACGATTTAATTTAATTAAGACAATATTTAGATTCTAACCCTTTCCACAAAAGCTTGTAATGATAAGTTTCCGTGCACAAACAACCACTACAATCGCCAGCTTATTATTGAATGTTCGACTCCCCAAATCCTCTTTTTTACAAACACATGTCGATTTTTATATTTTAATGCACATTTACCTAATATTCCTTATACGACTAATGTGTAAAGTAAACGTCAAAGTCACATCGTCAGATAAAAACACACAAATGTATCCAATTGATACTAATCGACACACTCTTAATACCCAACCAAACGTGAAATTGACACACGAATTTCATATATTTTCATTCGTTGACAGTTCGCCGCGAAAGGAGTTCGTGATCATTCAACTCAGTGACGTTATTTATTTCAAACCAATCAGATACGTTTGTGGGATTCTAGCTGGCTTTTTGATACTGGAGTTTACTCTACGCATTGAATAAATTAAAATATCTTTTATTATTCTAAGTTTACATTAATATTACTTACTGTACTTTTATCTATAGAATTGGCATGCGATATTCCGGTATACATAATTACATGTAAACGTTATGTACACGCAATATAATGTGAATTGGCGAGACGTCTAGGCGGTAGAAACATATACACACACACACACACACACGAGACCTGCTGGTGCATGTATCTATAGGATGTTGCCTAACATTTTTCAATGTCTTCTTTACAAGTATTATTGGCTTCTTCATAGATATTATATTAACTCGTTACTGTAACTATAGATATAAACATAAGATATCGCATGACTGGCTAAATGCGTGTTTAGTTCAAGTGGATCAAGTGGCCAAAAACATGAGTTACCTTAAACATCTCTCTTCATATCTTCAGTTATATTTCACAGTAAAATGGGTAAATGCATTGTTACTACATGTCATATGGACTCAAACATACACTCAAATACATCTAGGCTCACTTTTTACCAAACACTACTTCTTTAACATGTTTAACATATTATTGTCACAACCACTCTCAGTGGTCACTAGAAATGTGTTGAGTGAAGGAGACACACTTATGCTTTTATCGCATAGGAGAGAAGAGTGCAACAATACACGACTTTTTTGTTATCAAACCATCTATTGGGGTTGAATATTAATATTTATAAAATCCTAATGGATCGTACTTTTTTTAATTAAAATAAAATATATTTGACACAATTCTATAGGGTTGTATTCAACCCTGATGCAGTAGGCCACACTTCCTGAACTCGTCGCTCGTCTTTCATAATAACGCTACAGGAAAACCCCATACAATCTGTACAGGCTGGAACATACACCACCCACCGGCCACCCATACCACCTACAACCCTTTACTAACATCACACGTGTCCTCCCATATCACCGCAACACGTCATTCATACAATTTTTTTAAGCCGTCTGCGCCGAACACGCTCGATATTTCAAACTAAATCGTAAAGTCGGTCTTTCTATAAATATTATATTACAAGTCACTGGAGCGTGGTTTTTATGCAAGATAAATGGTGTTTTTACGATGCATTAAATCTGAGATTGTATATTTAGTATTATTATACACAAGTGATGTGTTAAGGTGTTTAATATCCCATCTGAATAAGAGCGTACTTAGTTGCCAAAAGCAATACTTTACTACATACTACAATATTTTTTTTAATTAGATTAGTCTAAGACGCGTGGCTACAATTACTGTAGGTTCAAATCCCGCTCAAGTCATTTTTTTTAATTGATTTGATTGGTTATTACGACTTGGAGATCGGGAATAATATTAATAAAATTCCGATCGATCGTCTTGATCCAGGTTTACTCTGATTTCCTGTATTGTAAGGTAAATACTGCTTATTAAGTTGGTTACCTGTGTAACTAGTAATAGTTAAAGTCACCACAAGACAATTAATTAACACGTTGTTGTGTCTGAAAAACATTTTAATAAAATAGTCAAAATAATCGATTTAATTTTATTAAAGTACGCAAATATTTTACGAAGTCTTGTCCCAAAGTTCAGTAAAAAACCGGGGCGTATAAATGTGTATAATTTGATTTTTGCGAAATTTTTATTATTTTTATTATCTTCAATTACAAAAATTATAGAGTTCGAATAAAATTAAAATCAAAAATCATTTATTTCGTACTATGCTTAATTAAAAACCCCCATTTTCATAATCTACATATATGAGCAAATCTATTTTCTAATTTTAATAAAAAAACACCCTTGTATATTGGTGATTTTATCACAAACCAAGCCAACCTCGTCCCAGATGGTGGAAAAACAGGATTTTCAAATACTGACAATTTGGCAAGCAGATATTTAACACATATTGCAATTTTTTGGGTATAAGCAGAACAACCTTAAAAACACAATAATATTAATAAAATAAATACATGGAAAATGACTATTATTTTGTAGTAGGAGCA
The DNA here is from genome assembly GCA_022606485.1 of Agraylea sexmaculata. NCBI lineage: Eukaryota > Metazoa > Arthropoda > Insecta > Trichoptera > Hydroptilidae > Agraylea > Agraylea sexmaculata. Next base: position 3,841 of record JAGTTH010002352.1, read on the forward strand.
ATAGATTTTTTTTTTGAATGATTGTAGACCCGTTTGTTCTTTATTTAATGCGAAATCAATTCGTGGCTAAGTGGAAAAATTTCCAAACTGCGCTGACACATGAATTTTATTTAGTTGACAGTTCGCCGCTAAAGTAAAAAATTCTTAATCCACCTAAAACAGTGTCATTTTTTACAGTTTTTTTTTTACTATTGTATGCAAGTAGAGGTGATTATTATTTTCGAATAGTTTGATGTTCATGTGTACTTTGTGCAGTGTTTACAAACAGTGATACAGTTCAGTTACAGTAGCTGCTGTTTCTGCATACAATATGAGTTCAAGTGCTGACCTGTGTTTACAAGTTGCTACATACAAGTTTCACTTAAACCGACTATTAATACACTTACTATTTTAACCATACATACTCTCATGGTTGACCAACAGTTATGTATTTCGTTAGATGTAACTGGTTTCATAGCAAGCAGAATCGTTGTTTTGGCCACCGTCCAAACAAACAAGAAACCGTCTCTTTGATGTGACAATTGCCGATAAATTGACGGTTTTGCTGCAGTTACTTTACTGCGTCCATTAACTTTGTATCATACTACTTATAAAACCTCTCCTGACATTCACACAAATCTAATACGAATGTTTTGAGATACGACGAATAATATTCGAGAATTTCTACCTACCGACATACGACGAAAATTTTTATGCGCGATAATTTTATAGATGGTCACTAGGTACTAGAATTTCGCGCCAGTATTGTGTATATGTAAAAATCAATTAATAACTATTATGTGCGTTATTACTAGTTTATTTATTTTAACCTCTAAACTGTTCATTGCCAATTTTACAAAACGTACAAAAATATTTTTTTAAATTCAAAAACACGTACGTTAAGAAAACTTTTTTTTTTGCTAGGACTTTTTGATGGGCTGGAACGGATTAATGTCAGTTTGAATGGAATTGTATGGGAAAAATTGCTTTGAGATACGACGATGATCCTAGAACGAATTAAATTCGTATCTAGAAGTATTTAAATAAAATAATTATAGAGGGTCGGTGATCTTAACTATTACTTATTAAGTAATGGATTACCAGGCATACGTCACCGTAAATACGATAGAAGAGTTACTTAGCTACACTTACTATCGGTTTTTTGTTAGTTAATGCCTCGCCTGAGCCTCGGACGAGGCACTAATTAACAAAAAACCGATCAAAAGTACAGCAAAGTAACTCTATTATCGTCTTTACGGTGTACGTTTACGGCGACGCACGCCTGGGAATCCCAAGCTTAACACAGGTTATCGACTTAATAATCAGTATTTACCTTACAATACAGGAAATCAGAGTAAAACTGGATCAAGACGATCGATCTCGATTTTATTAATATTTTTCACAATCTTCACGTCGAAAAAATGTTTTAAATAAAATGTATAGATTAACAAATGGGGGTAAATGGGCACAGCAGTCTTCATATTTCCAGTAGCTTAATTTAACATATATTAACCTTTTTGGTAAATAAAAATCAGTCATCGAAATGGGCCCATTTACTCCCATTTGCTCTTTCATACCTAACCTTATTTTTTATACAATTTGTTTAACACTTGTATACAAATATATTTCCATATATAATTTTCATATAGGACCGTATTTATCATTTATAATAAATAGTGAAATAAGAGTGTGTTAGTGATTCGTGTGTGTACGAATAGACCAGAGCTTGGTATTATTTGTGTACTCGCATACGCACCGCACGCACACACTATTTTACACATACTAACCTTATTTTTTATACAATTTTGTATACATTTTTGGACTCTTTTATTTTAGTCTTGACGTATAATTTTTATATAAATAATTTTGGTACTCTTTTTGAGGATTTCATTAATAACATGGGTTAAGCTCGAGTCAAAATCTAATAATATTTATTATTTTAACCCGGATCTTGTTATATTTATGTATCGCTCTAGTGTGAATACGTCCTAATGTTTTTTTTATTTATAAAAAATATCGCATTTGACAGTAATTGATAATATCGGTTGTATTTATTATCATAACGCGTTTTAAATTAAGCCCGTTGATGTGAAGAAGCAAATTTATAATGTAATAAATTACAGGTGTTAAAATTTGTCAATTCTGAAAGAAAAACAGATCAAGGACATTCGCTTTTTCTATTTTCGATACGAGAAAATATATCTTTGTGGTTTCGGAACACGTTTTGTTTGCTTACAACATCTCTAAATTAAAACTAGACCATTGTATTATACATATTCATTATTATAGAGTATATTTTTAATTAAAATTAATATAAAAATGCATTTATTTCAGCAGAAACGTCATGTTATGTTGGAAAAGTTATTTGAACGTCCATTTGCTAATTTTCAAAGAGAATAGTGAATATTACCATTTTCATTATTTTAAAAAGTATTTAATCCATTAATTAATAATTATAATAAACAGTTTTCTTTTAAAAATATCGATAAATAAAATTGATTGATTTTTGTTTATTGAATTGTTTTTTTTTTTCTCTTTAAATATTTATGAATTTATTAGTTTTTGAACTTCAAAGCAATATTTTCCATTAGACACCAATTACTACTAATAAATATTTACAAATTATTATAACAAAATAAAAATATTTATTGTATGGTTTGGAGATGTTTCGAAATTAAGAGATAACTGATGAATAAATAAAATTATTAAAAATAAAAACATTATGATTAATTAGTTGGCATAAATTATATACTAACTTAAATTATATAATAGACTCACTAACACCTATAAAACCTATTTGACCGACACCACCGATATTAGAAGGCTGGACAAGTGATGATAATATCAAGATGATTAATTGCCTCGCTCAGACTCGTCTACTCGGTCCGACATCTTCTATATATCTACATCAAATTCTCTGGCATTCTTATCGGCGGAAACGATTCAACACGAATACTATTTTATTTCATATGTTTGAAGAATAACATACATTTTTTTATATCATACAGATTACGATATCACCAATCACAACCGTTTGCGGTAATTTTGGAATAAAAAGGTATATATATATATATATATATATATATATATATATATTGGTTATTAACGGTTGTGATTGGTGATATCGTAATCTGTATGATATAAAAAAATGTGTTATTCTTCAAACATATGAAATAAGATAATAGGTGTGTTTGAAAGAGGCTACACAAATTGTCTCACTCAGACTCGTCTGCTTGGTCTGCCATCTTGATAATAATACATTCAGTTCTATGGAATTCTTATTAGCGATAACGAATTGCTACATACTTTTTATTGTAAATTTTATTTTTATATATATATATATATATATATATATATATATATATATATATATATATATATATATATATAAATACATATAATTTTTTTCTTATAATACGTATGCGTATATTACAGTGAGAATGTATTTTCACTAATGAAATAATCTTATCGGTATAGAATAATTTCTGTATTAAATGAATAGGAAATGAACCTGTATTATTTGAGTCTCCTTACATACATGGTGCACATATCACTATCACTCATTGCTTGTATAATCACGAGCACCAACACAGTAGTTATAGTAATTCTAGATTATGACAGTGTACATAATATATTTAGTGACATTTGTCCCGGTTGTTGTGTACCAAAAAACACGAACAGTAACTAAATCTCACCGGTTCTGCTCACAACTGGAGCGTGCCTACATCACCAACCACCAACAATCCACTATTCGTCGAAATATATCAGTCGGAATATTATATTATTTCAATATATAAACCTCAGTTAGCTCTTCGTTAGTAACTCTCAAGCTCGCCGGGAAATTATTTAAAATAGCAAGAAACTAAAGATCTGGTTACACAGTAGACTTACTAGTTATTGTATTGCGGGATACTGAGCAAGTTGACATCTGAAAGTTGCTGGAGAAGGGGTAGTTTGAAGCGTGGGGAGGGGGAGAAGGCAAGTTGCCAGTGAAAACAACAAATATATTAGCACTGTGTAACCACCGCCTACATAAATGTTAATGAAATATACCCAATGAGCTTATACATATAAAGGTACAAACAATATTTAAAAGACTTCAAAAAACATGGGAAAAAGAGGTTTCTTGCTTTTACCACTCGTACTGTTTATCTGGACTTTTCGATCTTTCAAATAACATTACACTGTCTTCCACTGAATATACTAAAAGTTGCTTGATATATTCAATGACAAATAATATGTCACTATGTAAACATGATGATTTTTTGTAAGAAAAATCTTGTTGTTCTATCTTTCTTGTTGGATTTTAGGGGCTACAGTGTTGCAGGTGGCCACAGCCCGCGTATGTATGATATGCGCATGATATTTCTATTGATATAAGTTCATTGGATATACCGATGTCCTTGGTCTATGAAATATCAATAATGAAAGATACTTTTATTAATATTTTATGTGAAAAAGTAACAATATATTGATCTTATTATCCATAAGCGTACTTTATTGGTTAAGTCATTAATTTATAATTTCATACGTTGCAATAATACCAATAATATTTTTTTAATTTATACGCTATGTATGAATAACTCAATTTAAAAAAGGAGACAATACAACAAGTGTCCACCAACCCCTTGATATTGTATTTTTTATATTGTTTTCTTATTCATTCATACTTTAAGTATTTTGCTTATTTTTTTTCCTCTTCTTCTTAAATATAATAATTAGAGAGCAGAACTACAGAATCATGACAATAGTATCATACTTATAAATTCTGTACAATTTATTTTACTATAATAAATATACGCATTCGTCAATTCGCATGGTGGTTTAGGCTTTCTGACCCCCCGACTATTTTTATAAAAATTAATTTGTATAAAAAAATAAATAAATTTAATTAATTTCGATGATTAAAGGGGGCAAGTCTGGGCTGATGGTGACGTCATGTCTTCTCTAATAATAAGTGTGTAGTGCCCAATATAGAGCAGCTCACAATACTACAATACTTTTAATATATATAATCACAAATCGTATTTTCACACATTAACGTGTATAAAAATTATAGAAAAATTGCAGCCAAAAAAATTAGAATTATAATTATTACTTTTTGAATGATATTTGTTCGAATTTTTTGATCCAGAAGCTACTATTATCAATTACTCATTGGACAAAATATATGGTATGAATTGCTAAAAAGGTCAGAAGCAATAAACTTTTATATATAGAAGCGGCATGCAATATTCCGCCATACTTTCGAACATGTATTCCACGTAAAGTGACAGATAGCTTGGCAATAGAATTTGAAATAGTGAGGCGGTGAGGCGGTAGAAGCCTGCTATGGTATTGACTTCTTTACAAGAATATATATATATATATATATATATATATATATATATATATATATATATATATATATATATATATATATATTAATACGATTAAAGAGATGCTTTACTACAATAAAGATAATGGGACAGATAATTATCTGTACCTTTGACAGATTGCACTAATCTTCTGGTAGCATTTGGATTAATTAATAATAATTAAAACTGTAATTGAATATTAATAAATATTATTTTATGATTTAACAGTCCCTGTATTTATAAAGTCCACTCTTTCAACGAATCCATATATTTAAGTAATTGTATGGAAAAAAAATTCATTCAGTCGTATCGGGGGCCATAAGTTTGCGTTTATTTGTCAGGCAGCTCAAATAATTCAATGTTAAATGGTAAACTTTCACGATTTGTACCCATTTAATTTAATAGTTAAATCCCGCTCGTATTTATTATGTTATTTCTGTGTTCTTAACACATTCGATACACTCTGACATATTTGTTATTTCTGAACACTAACCGGCGACCGCTTTCAAGTGTGCTTGAATTAGAGTCAATATTTACACATCTAAACCCTTTTAGCCTACATCCGAATTCACTTGCCGATTTAAATCAAGTTTAACCTTTCCTTAATATCTTCAGATTTCAAAATAAAGGATGTAGAATTATTGATTTTTACAACATGTCTTTAATTGAGCTTAAAATATTGTAATGTAAGGAATGGTATATTAAATGTAACATAACCACACCACACCTTCATTAATGGTCCAAGTCTGCTAGTTAAATTTTTCAATTTTTTATTATTTTAAAAGAGTTTGAGATCCTTGCGTTTTTTACTTATTCAATGATCGACCGCGTGCTTTGAATTTTAATTATTATAAGAAATTAAACATGCGTGCTGATTTTTAATGGCAATTGAAAAATTTATCAACAACCTTAATCTAATACTTATTAAGAAATAAAAATAATATTTCCTTGCTCTGAGATCTAATACATAATTTCAACTTGGAAAATCCACACTTAAAAAATTAAGGAGTGCGCAAACCTTCTTTCAATATTGGACCACTGCATGGGTAACATTTATATTGCTTTTTTTATATAATATTGCTTTATTATTTATTGGATTATTAATTACGGGTGTGGCAAAAGTCTCGCCACCGTTTTGATTTCATATCATGTTGGTTATGTGACGTTTAGATCAATTTCGTCCCAATTTTATAATGGATAGTGACGTAACTGATCTAAACGTCACATGATATAAAATGGATTATAATATAAAATTGTACAGTGAGTATTTTTCAAGTGAATCAATAGAGGGAAATTAAAAAAAATCAAATAATACAAGGTCACCCGTGCAGTGCTCCTATACTGAAAAGTGTTTTTTTTTCAGTTTAAAAAAAAGTTTTGTCTTTTGAATTTCTTGTGAACGTGAAAATGTGTTTAGTTACTAAAATGTTTGGTAACAATTTTTTTTAAAAAGTATATAATTGGACTTGTTCAAGTGTAATGAACAAGTAAAAGCTTTTTCTGTAGTCCGTATCTCATTTGGATATTTCCGAACCAATCGAATAAATCAAATTTCACAACAAACTTCCATACATTCAGTATTTGAAATCGTTTAGACTGTTTCGTAGTCGTGCTTAAATATGATATTTTGAACGGTGTGAAGCGTCTGGATAAAATTTCAATTTAGCGATTAAATATTGGTTTTTCCAACGGTCGGTGCGGCTCATAAAATACACCATTTTTCGATAGTTATAATGTAAAAAAAAATGTATATTTTTTTTGGCGCACAGCAAAAGGAGACTATCCAATTTCAAAGCTCACTTAAACGTTTCCTCTTTTTTTTTCATGTAACTGGTGTTGAAATCCACAAGCCATTATATTCGACGAAAGATCCAATTTGAAATAATATGAATCCATTACAAACAAAACAGTGGATACTCTTTATATTTTTTTAATATTAGAAAATATTTTCTTGTCAATTAAATCAAATATATCTGTTTTCCAATCTTTTACACTATTAATGTTTTTCCCTGAATCATACTGAAGACAATTCCTGTTTTTTTATTGAATGTTAGATAAATCACACGTTTAATTTTATCAACAAGCTTTTTATAACTGAATAAAAAAATATCTTTAAATTATCTAACAATATTTTCAACAACAACCTAACCTAACCTTACCTATAAAATAAACAAATAATATTTAAAAATTGTAATTGTTTAAAAAAATACGTCTAGTACTAAAGTTACTATTTTTTTATCATTTCATCGTCCATAAAATAACCCATTTTCTATGCAATATGTTCAGTATAAATTGCTGATTTAACAAATATTTATTTTAAATAAAGACACCCTATAGTTTCATTTATAGCCTTAATTATTTACAAATGTGTTTATTTTTCAAAATTATTTTGTAGTGGGTTAAACGTCGATATTTATTATCAATTATTCGATCGGAATTGCCATTCAAAAAATCTTCTCATTTTTTTTAAATATTACATCCTCATTATGACTAAGCTATTGAAATTTTTACATAACGATATAAGAATGAATCTGTCAAATTAAATAATTAATTGACTTCAATGGATCAACCCTTAAATAATAAAAAAAAAATCTCTTCATTCTTTTCCTGTCGATCTCCAATATTGTTCATATTCTTGATGTGTTATTTGGCTTTATTGGGATTATATATAAAAGTTATAAAAGAGTGGTTTAGCGAGACATGTCTGACAGATTTCCCATGAGGAAAGAGCTTCACTTTTAGCTTGACACTTATTAAGGTAAAACTATTGTGACATAACCACACCCCAATTAGGACTAAGGACTAAATATTCTACCTGACACTGCTGAAAATTCTCATAAAAAAGCATGTAAACTTTAAGTGTTTCAAATCGAAGGCGAGGAAAACTCAAACTCGGTGAAGTTTTCAAATTAACTCGGGCAATTGGTATGCAAGAGTGTCGTGTAATTTATTCTAAACTATACATCTTTGCTTGTTTTGTGTGACAAAATAATGCTAAAAAATTATGTGCTTTAGCCGCAGTGTTGCCAGTGCTCGCTCGTAATTGGGTTGCCGCAATAATATGTATGTATTTATTTTGCTATGGGGTTGTTGTATAAATATTACATGGCAATGTATCAAATTAATAAATACATCTTTAAAAATATATATCGGGTATACATCCATCGGTAAATTATAATTAAATTTGCAATTTTTTGTCTCGGATCGTAATTTAATTTGATTTATAGTGCCGTGTTCAGTATAATAGTGTGTGCGTGGGGTGCATATGCGTGTACACCAAATACTACCAAGCTCTAGTCTATTCGTACACACACTCTTATTTCACTATTATATTGACAGCATAATAATCATATGGGAGATGGGAATAAATTATTAGTCGAAGTGACAACATTCTTAATATTCAATTTATATCCCATTAATTTCTAGTTCTTTAAAATGCGTGGTTAGCTCAAGTGGATCAAGTGGCCAAAAACATGAGTTACCTGGCAAACATTATACTGTAAACATCTCTCTTCATATCTTCAGTTATATTTCACAGTAAAATGGGTAAATGCATTGTTACTACATGTCATATGGACTCAAACATACACTCAAATACATCTAGCCTCACTTTTTACCAAACACTACTTCTTTAACATGTTTAAAATATACAAGTATTGTCACAGCCACTCTCAGCGGTCACTAGAAATGTGTTGAGTGAGGAAGACACACTTATGCCTTTATCGAATAGGAGAGAAGAGTGCAACAATACACGGGTTTACACGAATTATTTATATGCAATGCGATATCTAATGTTTATATATATGATATAATATACACTTTTAATATATCATTCCTCAATTATTATAAAGTGCCGTCGTAGTCACGCTAAGCTGTTGTTTTAGTTTGAACAGACATTAATAAATATTGGCAGTTTGTATGAAGAGAATTATTTTATGACGAAAGCGTTCACCGAGAATTATTCAAATGACACTAATATAGCAAAGTGGCTTCCCCAGTTTACTTAACTTATAACGTGTTTAATGATATACATGTACAATTATTATTTAGTTTTATATGTGTGTTTGTAATTGCAAAGAGTGACGCTATAACGGAGGAGACCTGAAAATGCACATTAATTTACTACCGCCACTAAAGTGGGACTGAATAATAACGAGACTGATAAAAATATTTATTTTTAATTATTGCCCAGATTCAGATGGTTTCGTTAATTGTTATTTTATATATAATATGTATTATTTTCTATTTTTTCTATTTGGAGATCTCATTAGTTTGCGGTCATCTCGTGGGTGTTTCTGGAACAGAACTAATTTATTTTGTTCCAGTGTACATTTTGCTGAATTACTCACCGTTCTCTTGACATCACTACATATTATGCGAATAAATTATTATTTTAAGGTAATCTGAACATTTGGATCAAGTGTTGATAGTAAGGCTTGGTTCATATTATAACTACAGCAAAGTTTTACCTCAATTTTATTTTTATAAGATATGAGTTTTCTCGCAGTATTTTAAACCAATTTTAACGTCTCCTTTGTGTTTATAATATGAACGAAACCTAATGATACTAATAATTTTACTCATTTATAAATACATATATTATACTTCAGTACCACTAGAGCATTACGGGGGATCCCAAGTCGCAGTGATGATAATTCAGCACTCTTCAATTATAGATCTATAATCTACCTACCTTTTTATAATCCCACTCTTATTTTTTACTATACTCGCCCTGTCCTATTTTAGCAAAGGTTATAAAAAAATTCAGACGACCTACAGTATTGGATTCCTAGGCGTACGTCGCCATAATCGTACTCCGTAAAGTCTGTGTAGAGTTGCTTTTCTAAACTATTTGTCGCTTCTTTTTTGTAGGTAAATGACTTGTCCTTGGCTCAAAGCATTAATTAGAGAAAAATACGATAAACAATATAGCATAATAACTCTACTACCGTTTATACGGTGTACATTGCGATACATTTACGGCGATGTATGCCTAGGAAACCCAAGCATTAGATTACTTTTTATCTACAAATGGATACGAGAAAGAATAGGAAAAAAACTAAACATTAAAAAACTGACGTAACGCTTGCCTTTAATAAAGAGTTGGTCTGGCTATAGTTATAATAATATTGCGGAAACATATTTATTATGAGATGGTTTCCCAGGTCACTATTCAGCCATGATTCCTTCAAATTTATTTCGCTTAATAACAGATATTCAAATAATACAAAGCTTAGTCAAATAAGTGCATCTTTATTTTTTTTACAATCATTTAAACCTATGTATCATCATCGCTTTCATCGGGCTTAATGATGCCCAGCCTCTTGGCTACAGACTTCACATTTGCAATGACTTCCTCCTGAACCAGATTGAAACTCATAGCAAGTAAGGATATGCCAAATAACAAATACAAAGAACACAGAGCTATAGATATTTCAGAATCCGTCTTCACACCCTGAGCAGGGACAAAGTCGCCAAATCCAATCGTGGTCAAAGTGATGAAGCAAAAGTAGGCGGAGTCCAAGAATGACCAATTCTCCCACTTGGAAAACAGGAATGCCCCGGCAATAATATAGGAAATCACCAAAAAGACGCACAACCAAATGGGAACGGGCTTGATCTATAATTTAAAAAATCATAAATTATTAAATATTAAGACCATATTTAGTCTACAATTATCGTGAGTTTTGGGTATAAATTTACATGTGTTTTATTGGGGTGATATTGGCCATCTTCGTAAGCATATTCAATATCGAAGTTTTCCATGTATTTTGCCTGTCTATATGCTGATATTCCCATAGGCGACATTATGGCTGGGGCTGTTCAAATTTTACAAATTATTATTAATAATTCAGATATTTTATTTTTCTATAAATACCATGAGCGTGGGTTTTCCTGGGACGGGTCTTTACGGGAGCCGATTCTACGTCCCTATATTTTTTACAGTCTTCATAATAAGGACTGTCTTCTTCATCTTCGTCCTCGTCTTCTTCTTCACTGTATCTCCTTGCAGATCTTCGACCTCTCTTCACACGTTCATCTGGTCCTTCAGATGCAAATCTCTACAATGATTAATCAAAATACAATGAGTACCTGGATATAATATATCTTATTTAATATTCATCTTACTTGTTTTTCTCTTTGTATCTTCCAATCCTCCTCGTCAAGCTCTCTTCTGTACCTTTCTGCCGTCTCTCTGGGATCTTGCGACTTGGATCGTAATTGTCTTCTATATTGTTGTGGTCTGTGTCTTTCGTACTCTCCGTCATTATAATCATCCCGATATCGGTATTTCATATCCTCTCTAGTAAATCTGGAACCTTCAGTATGTTCGTTTTGTAAGAAAAAATCTTTTTGATAATGTCTCGGGAGTGACTTGCTCCTAAAATTAACAATGATTTCTTCTCCGCTATCCATGTCTTCCTCCATATCGAAGATACTCCTCGCCCTGGTGCTTTGTTTTTTCGGTAGGAATATATTATCATCATCGTCATCGTGTATTGCGTATTTATTGAAGAACACTGGTTCTATGGGATCGAGAATATTATCAAAGTGCCTAGCCTCGGATTGACTTCTCTTCTGCCTTCTATCTTGCGGTATTCCTCGAGGAGCCTCTAAATATTTTATTTAATAATTATAAAGCTTAATGCTTAAATTATTATACAGTCTTACGTCGTGGCAAAGTGGCAGTGTTGGTCTTTGGGACTGTACCCCTGGGGGTGGTTCCTTTCATGGATCCTCTGCTGATGATGGCTCCTCCTCTTCCTCGTCTCGTGCTCCCAGGAGATGGAACTGCTCCATCACTAAACCTCGAAATTTGGGACACTCTCAATAATCTATTGTGAGGTAATCGGCCGACCTCGTCAGGGTATCTAATTAATAACAATAAATATTATTGAATTATCGCAATATGGTGCATTCCCATGGTGGCACTTCACAAGATAATTTAACTCCCAAAACCATACGTCCATCTGGTACGCTATCAATTTACGAAGTAGGGTGACCACAAAATAATAATTACATAAATTAGTATTTTTGGCGGAGCTGCACAAATACAATGACTAATCGAAAGGAAGCCGCTTTAACCACTGCAACAAACTTTATATCACCATACAATTCAGAATTATTATTCCCATTCTTTTGTCATGCGTTTTTAATTTGAGCAGAATCAATTTAAGTATTTTTTATAATACACTTAAATTACATCTATCGCTCTTTTTTAGACAATTCATTAAGCAAATTTTTAAGTTTCTATGGAGAATTTCTTTACGATCCTTTTCTTTTCTGGTTATCTTAAGTCTAGTATTTTCTGGTATCATGGTTTAGTATATCACTATTTCTTAAAATGAACTTCTCTTAGTACCTAAGCATTGATCCCTAAAATTCGCGGCGAACTGTCAACGGGTGGAAATATATGAAACTTTACTCTTTTTCAACTACGTTTTGCACTGATTCCTCTATTTTGCATCATTATTGGCTATTAATACAATTGTTGGACAGTATGATAAATGAGGCAATACAATTGTATTATTTCAATACATTATATTATAATGGAAGGCCATACAAATGGATGTTTAAATATCAAAATGGCGGACCAAGAAGATGAGTTTGACTAAGGCAACACTAATATTCCCACTCATACTCGTCTACTTAGTCTGCCATCTTGATTTTCATAAATAATTTTGTTAGCTTATATGGTCTATAAACAAGTTCTCTATAGGCTAAAAATTTCTAGTGTAATATTATGAAATGTGGTCACCGTAGTGGTAAATTAGAAGGCAGGTTCCTCAGCCTGTAGTAGAAGCTGGCTAGTGTACTTATCCTGGAATATCCTGAGCATAGAAGTGAACTTTACACTATATCTGCCCCTTTATCAAAGTTAACCAGCCAAATGAACTGTACTATTCTGATGCAACACTCCCTTGCCGGGATTAAAACTGTTCCTGGCAGCTTTACTTCCTCGAAAGCCTTTGGAATATGTTTCAATAACTCCATAATACAATTACTCACTGACGCGATGCTCAGAATAGCATTACGGGCTTAGTTTTCACTTTGGGATGTTTTATGTAATATATAAAAAATGCATATGTTTATCATACACCAATCCCCAGACAAACACAGGTCTCTTATTTACAAATTGACTAAGGCATTCAAATTATTTTTGATTGTGATTTGGTAGCTAAGAGTATATATTTATTACTCTGACATAAACATAGGTATCGTCGCTTTTATGTCTGTTTAATCACTTCAAATCCGATCGTTATTTAATACTGGAACTAACTAATCTAAGCTGTCGATAAGCAAGGATTTGATGCGATCGGATTGTGTGTATTTTATATAATTTAATTGAAAGACTGGGTGAAATAAGGGCGTATCGAGTCAGACGTTCCATATCTTTTGTTACAGGTAAATAACGGCCGTATTTAATATAATTGTTTAATGAGAGTGTGTGCTTGTGATGCGTATATGAATAGATCTGGTGTATACCAAGCTTTAGTTGGCCAGCTCTATTCGTATCACACACACTCTCTTTACACTATTAAATTGAATACAGCCGCAAATTTTCATAACAGGATATCTTACGATAATATCAAAAAATATATAAAACAGATCGATATGGAATTTTGTATTTTTTTTATTACCTGCATTCAGTATCGGAATGTGAATATGGGGGTAGATGAAGTTCATTGCTGGATTTTGAAGATCTTACAGCTGGTGGTCTTCTTGTTGAAACCGATCTTGATCTTGGATTAGAGTATCTAACACTGATTTTGGATTAATAGAGCAATTAGCGCGATGTTAATTAGTGCGTGATTGACATATAATTAGTATAATTACTACCTGGCTTGTCTAGTCGAAGCCCTTGATGATCTGTGCCTCTTTCTCTTCGGCTTCTTAGTGCATACATAACAGCAAACCCTCCAGTAGAGAAATCTATATCAAAATAGTAATTAATTATAATAAATACATCATAGTCTGAACTAACGCTAAGGCTGGATTCATAACTTTAGACCGATACCACCGATATATTAGCAGGCCATACAACTGCGTGTTTAAATATAAAAATGTACTGAGGCAACACTGTAATCAAGGTGTTTAAACAACAGTAATGAAGAGCGATGTAAACCTCTATCAAGAATTGATTTAGGCCCGGCTTCTTCAAGTCGTGTTAAATGGCGAGCTCTTGTCATTCGGCGAATTACGCGCCAAATGTGTTTCTTCAAGATTTAGCTCGAGCTACCAGCTTTCAAAATCTCTAAATCTCGTGCTATTCCCCATTTCAGTTTCAAGTTCTCTTGAATGCTTCCGATACACACATTGGAACCACTCGACTATAGCTTTGGAAGCGGAATGACACGAAATTCGTACAATCTCTTGCCACGTAGCACACGATTTAACACGACTTGAAGAAACTGACCCTTAAGGCGCTTATACAATTAGTGTTGTCTCCCACAGATTCGTTTACTTGGTTCGCTATCTTGATATTGTATTGGCCTGTTAAAATACCGGTGGTATTCCACAGACACGTTTAAACATATTAAATGCGAATACAAATTGTATATAATATGAATGCCTCAATATAAACTGTATTGGTGTTAATTAATCGTGTTTTTAAGTGGCAACATTGGTTTATGACAGTTTTACAGAGAAGCTAAAAAATCATCAAGAAATTATTAGTGATTTAACCACTTTTTTCTTTGGGCTTTATGCAAATAAATATTTCAAGAGGTCCAACAAGTCATCGGTGATACACAGCCATAAAATCTATAATTTCATAAAAAGGGCTCTTTGTCAGACCCCTGTGGTTCATTTGGTGAATATTATACTAAGTCGGCAAAGTGTGAACGAGGCCTAAGGTGTGTTCTTAACTAATTAATTAGAAATAAATTACCTAAATGACGTGGCCATTACGTCGCCAATATTCGACAGACACAATAGCATCAAAGGAATTCCCAAAATGGCGTAGAATATGGTGACCACTTTTCCCATTTGTGTTTTGGGCGCGATATGTCCGTATCCTGAAACATTATTAAATAATATATTAATACAAGGCATTTTGAGCGAAAACAGAAGATGAGAGAATTATGTGACAAATGACCACTGCCAAAAATGATAACGTCATTTCGGAACGTCCCGTCCTCCTTTATTCTTTCGCCTCTATTATTTATCTCAACGTCTATAGAAAGAGACGGGGAAACTGGATAATGTACTATTTGTAACAGTTATTTTTTATTTTATTTTCATCAAAAAAAATATATATATATACCATCTTTGTATATTCACCCAGTTAAATTTTCATTCATTAAATATTTAAAGAAAATCCCAAAACATTAAAATTCCACTCATAGATGGCACTAACCCATTTTGATTCATAGTGTTAAAATAAAACACACGGTCTAATTTACCGCAAACGGTCGTGATTAATCACACTGCAGGGCTATAGACACGTGTACTTACCGCAAACGGCTGTGATTAGTGAAATGGTGTGAAAAATTAAAGACTTTGATGATGTAATCTCACTCAAAAGTTCTTTGATATGAAAAGGGTTTATTTTAAGTGTGGCAGTTTGACTAATCACGACCGTTTGTAAGTAATCTCACTTATGATTATATTTACAGTTTAAAATTTGCTGTATAAACATAATTAATAAATATGTGCTCATTGCTTTTTAAAATAATTTAAAACCAGTAGAGGTATAATAATAATAATAAAAGCAGTGAGAGTACAAGTAGTTATTACAGGTTCATATCCCATTTGATGATCCACTTGGTTGGTTTGTTCGTTGGGATGCTTTTGAACAGATGAAATGTATTTTTTCAGATGATATTGGATATTATGCCACCCTTATAATGTAATGGTATACTTCATATTAAATTACTTCAGAAGCGACCCCCTGCAGATTTCCTATTTTTACCCATCACCTCTACTACTACTACTACTACTAGGGCATAAATAAATATCACTCATTTTTTTTAATTGACATGGTGTCATGGTGATCAGCTTCGTGATTGATTTTTTTTTTAATCTGGCCCAAATTACCACCAGATCGAAGCTCGACCGGCAATTTTTCAATATTGAAAATCACCTCTTTCATGACACGAAGCACTTCCATTTTTCCCCCTCTAATAAATCACACGCTCGGTATTTTCAAAATGTGAAAATTAAATTAAATAATTAACTACTGTTGGTATCGATAGAATAAACTAACATTGCCATGGTCAGCCGAAATGTATACAACAATCGCCCATTATAGACTGAACGACACATATAAAAAAAAACATTTTGCACCTTTAGTGCCGTATTGAATTTAATAGTGTATACGTGCGTTGCGTATGCGTGTACACCAATACTACTAAGCTCATGTCTATTCGTACACACACGACTCACTAACAAACTATTATTATTAATACGGCCCATAACGTCAGAATGAATTTTTCATTTTTTTTTTTTGTTTTCTGTCCATTTATAATATACTAGGGTATTTTTAATATAAATTTATAATTGATAATTAAGAATTCATGCAAAATTAAAAATTGTTTATTATTAAAATATCCGTTGTGAGATTTTTATATAACATGTATAAATTAAAATAAAATTAATTATTATTTTTCCGTATGGCAACACCAGTCTTTGAAGGATCATTATTCATCACGCAATATGTATGTATGCATGCACATTTTTTTATTTATGAAAACGAAATTTTTATGTAGGTATTTAAAGAGTCTTCACGGGCGTAGATAAATTTAAAAAACAAATATTATTTTTATATTATGAGCTGGCTGTATTTGTTTTTTGACAAATAATTGAAAAAACAATTCGGTCTTGCCCAGAGATGTGCCAAGATCAAACGAATGTTATAGTGTTCTATTCTAATTTATTATTAATGGACTCATATGAAGAAATTCGACGATATTATGATTTTAATCGTACATTATACTACTGTCTAAATCGCTTTATAGTACTCTATGATATTCGTTTGACTTTGGCACATCACTGGTCGGTTATTTCGCCTCTTAACCTATTAAAAATTAATAATTTACTCCACAAATATAAGTAACAAGGAGTTTTTTTTAAGCATAGAGTGACTTATTTAGGAATGAAAGGCCACATTGTATAATATTGTGTGGGTAATCAATATTTGGTAATGGTTCCTTGCAGAGTTCCATATGTCTATCGATGACAAATTATACCGACATATCACCTGTCATCACCTCACAATACTATTATATTATACACGTGGATATTACACTATTATACACGTGTCATATTGCCGATAGTATGCGACGATCAAAGCCACAAAAAAATATAGATCGTCTTTCAACGGATCATTAATTACACTTTACATATAAATTATGCTATTCAAAACATCTGAATCGTTACAATGGATTATATGAATAAAAATATTAAGCACCGTTCACACTGATGCGATATTATATAATGTGAACGATGCTTTAGAGAGAATTCTCCCTTTGTTTACAGAAAACTGGAAAATTCACTTAAGTTGAAGTGTTTTCTTTATATGGAGCATTTTTTCTATGGGTCCATATTTTATTAATTAAATCGTTTAAAAACCCATAAAACACACTTTGGTCAGAATATTTTAGAATATACAATTATTTAATAATAACAATTATTGCTTATTTTACAAGCTTATTTTTTAAATAATAATTTACCCACAATATTCTTTGTAACAAAAGGCTTTACTTTAACACGTGTGAGGCAAACTAATTTGATTAACCACAAACAGCTGTGATTGACGATATCGTCACATACATAGTGTGACTAATCAAGGCCATTGGTAAATACTTATTACTTGAAGAAATGTTTTCTTTATCCATATGTAGCAAATAGTACAAAATTGGAGATCTTTTATCGGATTTTTATTTAAACCAAAAGTAAGAAAAAATAGATTTTAATAATACATTTATAATACAAAGCCAGTGTTTAAATTACAAGGGATAAACCAATGACTCAATATACAATATATTTACAAACGGTCACCCAATAATTATTTACCCACGCATTGTATAAATTAACTAAATATGTCATGTTTCAATGACGAATCAATTTTTTTTTACAATTGTACATTATTGGCCTGGATTTCATATTGTATTGAAAAGGCAGAATGTGCAAGTAATCGAAACCTTGTTTTACTAAAAATAACATATTTCTATTATAAATTAATTTTTTAAAACGAGATTTAAATTGAGAACCTAAATTTAATTATTTATCGAAAATGTATTACAAAAAGCTTTTTAACCATTACAATTTAATCAAAGTAACTTGATTATTATTTTATTGAACTCCATTTAAACATATAGACATAGTTAAATAATAATATTTATTACCTGGCAACACTGATGATATTAACAGACAATAGAATTCAATTTCATATGTTTGTAGAGCAAATATCAAACTATTATGCTCTTTGTGTCACAATATTACGAATCAAAATCATTTTATAGTTAGTTAGTTCGCCTCTTTACGTGTTTAAATATTTAATTTATGTTATTTCAGTATTTAAAAAAAAACAGTATACGAATGCAAAGGGTGAATTTTAAAAATCATATTATTTTATTTATTATTATTATATAAATCCTTGAATGCTTTACTATTGCAAATTTTGTTTGGCAAACGAAATGCAAAAGTGTGTCGTAATCGTCCTTGTTACAAATAAACAATTCAATTCCCATGAACTGTGAAACCGTCCATTGTCCAAAATATACAATAAATTTTGAATATTAAAAAAAAACAAAATTCATCATTGATTTCCATTCAGAATGGGTACAGTGATTTTTTTTTAATTTCAGTTTTAGTAATTTTACTTTCGATCGATACTGTATGTGCGATTTCATAATCTACTTTAGGGAAAACCCGACGGAGGCTTTAGTTATTAATAATTCTTAGAATTATTAAAAACGATTTTTAAATAAATAATTTTAATTAGCATTGAATAGTCGAAGCGTGGGATTTTAATGTGTAATATTCACACAGCCTTATACACTTTCATCGATATAATGCAATTATTATCAATATAACTAAATAAATACAAGAATTGTTTCAAATTCAATAACTCGACTAAATTATGACCATTTTTGACTCATTGTCTGTACTGAAAACTTTAATACAATCCACAATTCTGCAGCGAATATCAAATAATCAATCACCGATGTCTGGTGAAAAATAAATATTAATCCATAAATATAAATAAAACATTTAAAAATACAAGGTATATCGACGTCAATATATCGAAAAAAAATCATTAATATTAATTAAGACTTTTTGGAATTGAGTAATGTTTGATTAAAAGTATGAAAATAAAGCGAATTTTATACTTTTATAATATCGGATAAAAGCCCCGCTTATAAAAAAATTCAATAAAATTATATAGAGAATTTTAAATAAAAACAAATGAATAAAAGGTTTGATTATTTTTCAATTTTTTCAACAAGTCAAAATTGTACTATATTGAATTTTAATGTAAATAAACATTATTACACTTTTTTTATTTTGTGAAGGAGATGAATCAATAATATATTTATTTAATATTAACAAATGATTATAGCATTTAGCCGAGTTCAAAACCATTACTATACGGAGACATCTATATTTCATAATTAAATAAACATGTTGAAAAATATATGTTATTAATTAATTGATATCGGTGTTTGGTTTATAGACGAACTTCGATGTCCTTTTGTGAGTTAAATTTGAATAAATATCGTCCCTGTAATTGAATCTGTCGCCTTTCAGATTAGTCAATTTATGATTTGGATTTAATTAATAATTTCTAGACGAACTTTTCCCTTTAAATCGAAATAATAATGCTTTATTGATTACCGCTTATTTGACTTATATAAATATTTTCTTTATAATAAGTGTCATAACGTATAAACATTATGTAAATCAAGTCACTTCTCATAGTGTTATTTAATGAGCAAAAACATTATAAGAAACATAATATCATAACTGCTAAATATAATTTGCAATCATTTGTTGATTTTTATAATAAATTATAAAATCCATTGTCATTTATTATTTAGGAATTATGGATTTTTAATATTTTAATTGTATCGCTTAATTTTGTGTCTTTGTATTAAAAGTGTGTTGTTGACGTTGCGATATTTGCCCAAAATATTTAGTTTGCATTAATACAATGTGTTGTTAATGAGTTCTATGATATCCTAGTATATTAATAGTTATTTAATTGTTAATTAATAATACAAATAATTGGATAAATAGACGATTTCCCAATGTTTTCCCTCTCCATTATAGTTGAATGCGTATAAAATGTTCGAACAATGTTCGCAGACATTCAGTTCGATTTCGCACAATACACATACAACAAATCGTACGACTATTTTTATTAATTAATTATATAAAGTGTTAATTTTTTATTGAAAAACAAAAATATGGCAGACAAACGCCGGCGCCGTAAATAATAAATTCCGAAATCAATACAATTTAAGTTTATTACGCGTATGGATTTGAAAATACAGTGAATTTGTGTGCTAAATATTATTAAGGATGGAATTATTAAATATAATTGCCATTAATAAGTGAACTAAGCTGTGAAAATAGTTAATTAATTTATTATTAGTAAAGGGATTTAAAAACATTCGATTCGCTAACTTACAATAGAATAAAGTCCACTTTTATACAATACAAATAAATATATGGACTCACTGTCCGTATGAAATATTAAATAAGCCTATTTTTATTAACTGAAAAATAAGAATATTTTAATAAAATTAAGGAGTTGGGTGAAATAAGGGCGTATACTGAAATCGTCAGTTTCGAGATATTTTTATACAAACTTTATTTTGTTGAGTTATTTTATGGAAAAAGGGCGTATCCAGCGATCCGTTCTTATTCCGTCTACATCCTTAATTATTATGAGCGTATAATCAATAACATAATTAATTAGTTAGCTTCCCTAATATTATATATTATTCTTGTATGGTTTTCGTCATGTGTCTAAATAATGCAAAAAATCACCCAAAATGTACAAAATATATATTTTTAATCTATTATATTAAGTAAAATAATTTTATAAAAGTATCCTAAGCCCAGTGTAAATTAAAAAAATATCGGATATATTCATAAAAATCAAAAGATTGCCGCTTGTAAACATTTATACACCGCGAATGCAAAAAGAGCTGTAAAATTATTTTTTTCAATGAATAACTACTTAAAATTATGATAAATTTAATAAATGACTATCTGGCTAAATTATCAATATATTTTTCTGTAAATAAAATAAGCCATTAACAAACAAATCTTGCGTGGAATGTTAAAAAATCACGTCCACGGGTTACGAATTATGTATGGAACAATTACATAGTCAAATAATTTTAAATGGTGATATTTCAAATGCGTTATTTTTTATTTTTTTTAAACATACATGGAAACTTCATTTATAGCAGTGAGTAATAAATCTATAGGGTGTCCCAGTAGACTGCATTTTGTCGTATGTAATATAAAACTATCAATCACTTTACAACTGTATATTACAAAAAGTCAATTCTTCACCGCAAACTGTATGATCAATCAAATATTTATTTATTTTTAATTAAAAAAATACACTTTTTCAATAAAAACCCGTGTATTTTTATCACATTTAGTGGATGGTGCGAACTGAAAGACTGAAAAATGCACACACGGTCGGTAGTTTCCTGTAATAAAAGTAAATTGCTTCACGTGTTTATATTTCGCATTTCATAACGACACAATTCGGCGGTCGGTTCGTTTGTTTGCCATGAAATAAAATTTAAAAAAAATATATATATATAGTGACTAACAAATATATTGTATTTGCAGTGAATAAGTGACTTTTCAATACGATGCGGATTAAAAACGGTGAGTTATTTTATTTTGAATTTAATTAATATTCGGTGAGGAGGGCTTGTTCTTTCGCAGATTAAGGGAATCGCTAATTAAATCTGCCAATATCAACCATCCCCTTGGGGTGGCGGGTGCTACGCCCCACGACCGCCCCTTTCTGTCATCACCTGCCTTCGCCAATTTGGAACTTGAAATTCCTTCCCCATGTAACTTTTTGAACGCGATTTTCAATGCCACAACTTTGTTAATTCCTCCCCGATGAATTGTTATAATATTCATTATAAAATAATGTATCTATTATTGACGCCATTTCCCATGTTTACTGTTTCACCCATTGTATACGAGATATTGTGTGATTTCTTTGAAAAGTGGATGAAAGTGAAGGAAAAAATTCATTGTTGAGAAAAATCGTTCCTATATCCGATTGGAAATGAAAATCGTGACAGTTGGTAAATTAAATTATATGCATTCATCAAAAACACGTAGCCTTTTAAATATATTTTATTCTTTTAAAAACAATTAACCGGTCTAAAATAAATAGTACTAAATAAAATAACGTTTCGTTTTTGAATGAAAAAAATTGCTTTGTTAATTTAAACAAACCTAGGGGGCGAAAGTGATAATAAGCTGATTTTAACCCGGCCTTTCACGTACAACCAAATTAATTATAATTTTTGTGTAAATGTCTTAATAAGCAATATATTAATAAATTTTGTCAAGCAAATGAAACCTGTCTAAATGTAGGACTCGTATTATTATATATTGTATTTTTATAATTCCTTCTAAAATGATTTTTTAAATATATATATATATATATATATATATATATATATATATATATATATATATATATATATATATATATATATATATATATATAATTGTCATAGGGTGTGTATGTTATATGTACAGTTCCCTTAACCATCAGTGTTACCAGATGGAAGAATATTATTTCATATTATTAATTTATTATAATAATTAATATCTAAAATCTCGAAACGAATATTTTAATGATAAAAATATTAAATTAATTTCAAAATAATATTAGATATATTAAATAATGCATAATAAATGACAATTCTCAAAAAACAGTATTAATCGGGAAACTCGCTTTTTAAATATTGTGATGAATTTTGTCATCATATGAAAACCGTATTAAATTATTTTATTTATAATTTACCTTAAAAATGCAAACTTCATCTCATAGAAAAATAAACAATTTTAAAGCAAAAATGAAATCAAAACTCAAAATAGAACCTTCCTATTAAAAACCAAACACAATGTAAAAAACATTAATATGATGAAAAATTTCAATTAAAATTACCCTTGTCATAGAACAACTACTACTCTTTTGGCCGTATTCAATATAACAGTGCAATGAGAGTGTGTGCGAGTGGTGCGTGTACGAATAGAGCAGGTGTACACCAATACTAAAAACAAGTTCTAGTCGGCCAGCTCTATTAGTATACACACCAATACCAAGCTATGATTAGTGGTAACACAGCATAATATTATTCTTAATAATTAATCTCATCTACATTTTGGTGTTTTTTCAACTAACATAAATATTTTTATAGTAGAAAATTAAATCTAAATTTGGGAGCTTTTGAGCAACAGTTTTTACAAATATAAAGTAAAATAGTGATCGCGTGTGGTAGAATAAGGTCTTATAATGTCTCACTTTTCTCGTGTGAAATACTTGGAAACCAATAAAGACACAATATGGTGAGAAGACTTCTTTCTCTCTCTTCATTATTTTACTTGTTTTTTTCCTATGATGGTGACAACAGTGGCTTTATTAGAAATATAACTTTGCAGAATCAATTGCGAGTGATCAATATCTTATAATAATGATAATAATACAGTGTATTGTAGTCGCAGTACAATTTTGTTGTATTCGAGGAGAATTTACTTCCTTCTTCCGCCTGTCTGGGAAATCGTTCGCTTTGTATGGAAAAACTACTGTGCAAGTAAAAAAAACTATTCAATATTCTTTCTCAATCTTCATTTCAATACAATCTTTATGAAGAGCGTTTAAAATATTGCAATAGAATTATTAATAAGAAAATGAGAGCACATTGAGCGGTATTTCATAATTATCGTCAACCATAGATATAAACATTCGTGTCAATTTTGTGTAAACCCGTATTGTTGCACTCTTCTCTCATATTCGATAAAGGCATAAGTGTGTCTCCCTCACTCAACACATTCATAGTGACCACTGAGAGTGGTTATGACAATATTCTAAACATGTTAAAGAAGTAGTGTTTGGTAAAAAGTGAGCCTAGATGTATTTGAGTGTATGTTTGAGTCCATAAGACATGTAGTAACAATGCATTTACCCATTTTACTGTGAAATATAACTGAAGATATGAAGAGAGATGTTTACAGTATAATGTTTGCCAGGTAACTCATGTTTTTGGCCACTTGATCCACTTGAACTAAACACGCATTTAGCCACTCATGCGATGTTTATATCTTTGTCAATATAATGCTTGCAAAGTACTCTGATTATTATTTTAAAAGTCCCTTAGGCGTCGCACAGACATGAGTTCTTTTTAATGTATCTCCGCCAATGAGAGAACGAACGCTTATCACTGATTGGCGCTCATGTTTGTTTACTTTTCTCTCATTGGCGGAGTTACGAGAAGTAACAACGAGCACTTATGTATGTGCCTTATCTTATAGAAACTATTATAAAAATAAATATTTTATATTAAATGACACCTAAATTAAATAAAACCAAACCTAATAATATAAGAGCACATTTAATCAATTTATAACTAGTTTCAAATTGAAGTTAAAATATTTTAAAAGACTTTTATGATAGGACCTTTAAAAAAACAATAAAAATGGCAACACTTTTCACTTCGTCAGAGTATGAGCCATGGCCCGCCGAAATTTGACAACAAAAGTAAATAAAATTAGAAGAATCTGACTCATTTACAAGTGAAAAAATCACAGGCTTAATGTATTTTTTGTAATATGGTAATTTATCCGTTTAAATATTAAAATTAATTTTTAATTGTTTGTACGTGAAACTATATGTTTCCTTTTTCAGTGTCAATAGGAATTTCCAACTTGTTGCACTACTATTACTAAATTTGTTATTTATTTAATTCCAAGATATATTCAAATTTATTGATTGTAAATACATACTTTTTAATTAATGTGTAGTAATCTTATATATACGATACTCGTTGTAGTCGTATAGTTTTTACGCTTCCTCTGTGTTTTTTCACCGTCCTCGCAATACACCTTCTTCAAAAAGGTCTTTCATACAATAAATAATAGTTTTTTAATGTTCTTTTGTCAGATATAATAGTTGATGTAGTGATATATGGTGGAAAGCATCAGACAGAGTCAGCGAGATTGTGAGCACAAAAGCCAACCTCGTGTTCCTTTAATACAGGGACATCAAATACTATTATATTTTTACATCCAAACCATTTTATAGATTTCTTCATTATCTATGTCGAGAAATGCGATAGTCGTATATACAATTATAAAACATATATCTAGAAAAATTAATAATATTATAGATGACATCTTTCTGTTTCGGTAATGGTCCGGTTACACAGTGCTAGGTTTTTTAGTGCACTTGCAGTGATTAATTTTCAATCACAGACAAGCTAGTTTCTCTTCTCTAGAATTTGTAACTGTTACATGATATTCCTCTTCTTATAACGGCAATAGTATCAAATATAAAACGAGGGCCGTGTAACACTGATGGTTGATTGATGGATTCGCACATACATACATACAGACATACAACATACACACACGTTCAAAAATTATATTTATAATAGTGCTTAAGTGAGATAGCCTCTTTACCGTCGTTATACATATCGCCTGCTTCAGCGTATAAGTGCAAAAAAAATCTGTGTGCTCTTAAGTCTTTATGGAACTGAGTCACATATTCAATTTGGTAACACTGCCTGTCACGTGTCACTCGGTTAAATTATTATTTATAATGTTTTTTATTAAATTTTTTAATAAAATAATATAACGCGGTTTTCATATGATGACAACACTCATCACAATATTTAAAAAGCGAGTCTCCCGATTTATACTGTTTTTTGAGAATTGTCATTTATTATGCATTATCTCTAATACTATTTTGAAATTAATTCAATAATATTATCATTAAAATACCTGGTTCGAGATTTTAGATATGTATTTATTATTTATGTGAAAAAAAAATTCCACCTAGTAACCCTGGCGCTGTCATGCGTCACTCCGTTTGAATATTATTTATAAAATATATCAGTTTACGATTAACTACCTTCTATTGACAGAGACATGAAACGTGTTATAGATAATAGATGAATCTACATTTCGCTTCAGCTCATTTCGTTTGTATGCAAGTTCTCTTGAATGCTTGCGATACACACATCGAAACCACTCGACTATAGTATTAACACGCGCTGAAGAAACGGAATATTTGTATATGACATGAGATTCTTACAATCTCTTGCCACGTAGCACACAATTTAACACGGCTTGAAGAAAACGGCCCTTACTAAGTGAAAACTATGAATAGAGATGTTAGACACGCCTCAAATAGCGCCGTGTAACCACCGCATAAGGGATAATGCCTATCAAAAAATATGATAATTTGAACGCCATCTTAAGAGGGTAGTATTTTAATGAATTATGGAGGGTTGTTATAACCCTGTGAACGATGAAACCGGGTCAAGCATAGACCTTTGTGGTCGTTATCCATCATATGTAAGACGCAGATGTACCTAAGATATTAGCTAGTCAGATATGCAATCTCAGATGCAACAAGAAATCATAAAGAATACATAATCATACATTCCATGCAAGTACACCGATACATTTATATCGTTAAAATATATAAAATATCATTATGGCCTTGTAAAAAGAGAAAGAAACATACATTTTGTCCAACGCACACTTTTCACTTCGACAATTATACAATCTTCGCGTTTATTTAAAATTAATTGAGGAGCTTTTATTGAAGGGTTTTTAGACACAACATCGTGTTATTTAATTTTACCCATACTTAATAACCCGTAATAAAAATGTTATTCTCATGTTGGTCATAGGTAAAAATATTAATATATTCTGTACACCTAAGTCAAATTCACAGTGTAAAATTCAAATTAAAAAAGTAAATTGTTATATATTATAATGGAAAACGTTGCAGAGCTCGAATACGTCAAAGCACTACATTACACCCACATAAAAATTCCATTTTAACATTTTCATATCTTCCTTCAAATATTGTTTAGTTGTACTAATTTATATTATTATATTTAGGAAATTAGTTGATAGAATAAAAATTATTAATATTGTTAATTTAAGAATATACCCCAAATTCCGTTTTGATTATTTTATTTATGCCTTTTTACACACAAAAACGTGTTAATTAATTGTCTTGTGGTGATCTTAACTATTACTAGTTACACAGGTCACCGACTTAATAATCAGTATTTACCTTACAATACAGGAAATCAGAGTAATCCTGGATCACAACGATTTTATTAATATAATTCCCGATCTCCCAGTCCCAGCTATGCTAATATGACACTAGTTAATTTTTATTGTTAACGCTCTTTACATTTTTTTTTTAAATAATTATTGTCTCGATAATCTGACATATGGGTTCGGCAACTTTAACATTAGTGAAAATTTCCGCATTATTGAATTTTTAAGTATGTATTAAAAGGAAAAATTATACAGAGGAAAAAAATTTTCTTTACATTATATATATTGTCGTAATATGCATGGCGTAGAAGGGGGTTTATGCACTGCCAGGCGCTTTTTAAAAAAATGTGATTAATGGACTTTTTACAAAGCCACACTATTAAACAATAGAGTAGTGCCTTTATATAAATATACAAAATATATTTATACAAAATGGTAAAGGAAAATTTCTAAAAAAATAAACCGTTGCCAGAGGGTCCCGTTACACCCAGCTACTTTATACCGTATTATTTATATATTTTTTTTACATGCTGTGTGAATTGAAAGTATAAGGGATGAAGTGAAATATCACAGTGGTTTTAAGTATGATTTTATTTCAATTTAGTACCGTTGTGCTCGAATGTATGGAGTTAAGTCGGCCATACGTAAAATTGAATTTGATCTGAACGAGGACGACTTTCTTGCATCCAACTATTTCAATATATATATATATATATATATATATATATATATATATATATATATATATATATATATATATATATATATATATATATATTAAATTTTTATGTTCCTTAATGTGCGTAATGTTAAATTATATTTATATATTATAAATCCTTCTAAATGGCCCAATGAAAAAATAAAGTTGATTTTGTGGATTTTAATCGAGAATATACGATTAAAACCAGATATTTTATTTACATTCGCATCATTATTCTAACAAGAATTTTTAATATACAAGGTGGACTTGAAATAACTACGAATATAAGCGAAAAAATATATGATATATAAGCGAAACAAAATATTATGTATATTTTTTTTTTATTGACTAAAAAATAATTATGAATATTAATTACGTATAACAGACACAATACACATTTAACTCATTTTTTCATCTATTTTGATATATATATATATCAATATTTTATCGGTGAAAACAAGACGTGCAATAATTGGAAAATATCATACAAACGTGAACCTGGTGAATAGCTCTTGTGCAATATTCAGACTTGTTACATATTTTTATTTATTCATACTGCGAGATGGATTCTCACACAACAAATATAAAATTTATAAGAGCTTCTGTGTGAGGTTTTATGTCCCTTGAGTTACGAAGGATAATCCACGTCAATTTAATCGTTTTAAAACATTGCATTATAAATTATTCCAAACGTGAACCCAATACAATTTAATTTAAGACAATGGAATCCTAACAGTTAATTGACCACTCAATCAACAACAAATTAATATTCATAAGTAAAATAGCCTGAATCTTTGTCAAACCTCGGCCAAGAGGGTGGAAAAACAGGTTTTTAATTGTTCAAAATTGTAGAGCACTGCGTGGCTTATATTGCTTTTATTATACAGAAAAATATAGTACTGAAAATTAGTTTCAGTCTTAGTTTCTTATATTGGTTCTGACATGACTAAAATACCACAAACGGCTGTTATTGGTAATATTGTAACATAATATAAGATTACAGTCTTCTACTCCGACCAATAATTTCCAAACATGAACCAATCCAATACAATTTAATTTAATGTAAGATAATGGAATTCGAACAAATTGACCACTCAATCAATAATAAATAAAAAATATTCAAGTAATCATTGTCAAACCTCGGCCAAAAGGGTGAACAAACAGGTTCTTAATTGCTCAAAATTGTAGAGCACTGCGTGATTTAAATTTTTATTATACGATAAAATGCATTATTCAATTAGAATTTTCGAATATTAACAAAACAATCTTAAAATATAATAATATTAATAAAATAAAAGTTATACCACAAACGGCTGTGATTGGTAATATTGTAACATAATATGAGATTATATAATAGTCTTCTAGTCCGATCAATAATTGCTATTTACTCTATATATAAAATATTTTTTCTCAAAAAGCACCATAAATTATATAAACAGACCTAGTCGAAGAGAGTGAAAAAAACATGTTTTCAATTGCTAAGAATTGTAGAGCACTGCGCGGCTTACATTTTTTTATGTGGTAAAATGTATTTACATTTTTTTTATGTGGTAAATGTATCTATTGGAATTTCCGGATATTAACATAATATTCTTGAAACACAATAATATTAATAAAATAAAATATGATAAAAAAATTCCATTCAATTTCATAGTTTGTCCCATGAATTTGTTTTAATATCAGATAGTTAAAATAAAATAATACAATAATCAATTAATAAGAAATCTTTATATTGATATTGCAGTCTGAAATCCTTTTGTATATATTCTATTATAAATAAATAAATAATGGATATTGTTGCAAAGCTCGAAGACGTCAAAACACTTTATTACACCCACTTGGACTAGTTATGATTATAGCATATTTTAGGTGATTTATAAATTTTACAGTTGGGGTTTCCATATTTTTTGTGTCCTTTGATCTTGAATAACTTTTATGAGACTTTTGAGACTACTTAAGTTTTTAACTCAAAGTCTTAAATTCCAAATTAAAACACCTAATATGAATAAAAAATTCACTGATGTTTTATTCATAATAAGGGTACATATTTTTTTCGCGATATCTCTTAAAATATGATATGATAACTTTAAATAAATGTAAACCATCTTAATTAACAGCTTAAAATTTATTACATTAAATAATAAACATACTACTGTATAGAATAAAGAACAACTGTACCAATTTTTCATACTAATAATCTTTTAGGATTATTCAGTCGTTGGTCCATGGACTAATTTCGTAACCACTTTTTTGCTAATTTCACACCTTGAAACCGATTCAATTGTTTTAAATGATAATGAACAGTAATTGTTACATAACAATTGAGTATTCTAATAATCAGTAATACACAATAATAAGGTTTGAAAGTGTATTTTCACAACACGTAGTCGTCCGGCCATTGTTCTTTTTATTTGTGCAATGCGCAATAAAAACATACCTTTGCGTGTATTTCACCTGCTTTATATTTAATTGTACAATTTATAAATGAACCAGCATCCTTTTGGCTTTTTGATGCAAATGTTTTACCAGCAAACTATCGAGGTTTTGTGTCTTATAGGTGAAGAGTAAATGTCTAAATTTAATATCAATTACGAACTAAATACCTCTGAGCATGTTTAAAGATAAAAATTTGCTCCACAATCATAGATAATAAATATTCGTGTATTAAAAAAAGTGAATTTATTAATCAAATTTGTTGTTTTATTACTAATAATAATATTATATAATAGTATAGAGCAAATTTTAGATATGATTAGAGACTAGATTACTAATCAACGGCCATGATTGGTCCACCGCCAAACTAAAATATTCCCAATTAAAGCCTTTTGCAATAAATCAGGTCATCTATGCTCATGTAAAAAGTTGCACATTTACTCTACAAACAATAGTCACATTGGTTTTTAATGTAGATTCACTAATCAACGCATTATTATGCAAATTCAATGACTTTATATGAATATATCAACGATCAACTGTCAAAATTGTGTATAACTTTCAAATTCCACTCACAGGTGTCGTTGTTTATTTAAAAAATTCTCATTAATTAAACATTTTTTATTTATTTTACACTATAAAATCCTATGAATTGTTTTCATATAAATGCAAAAATAATGGAAGCGTTGGTGTTCTATTTATGATCAGAAGCTCTTCCCGAGAAAACAACGAAAATCTTTTCAAATAGTGCATAAAAGTACAGTCGATCGTTGGTTGGTCCCGGGCTTCAATTTGCATAGACTAAGCCTTCTTGTTCGTTTTAAGAGGAGTCCTGTGACCGTGTAAAATAAGTCCTGTAGGAGCAAAGCAAAGGTGTAAAGTGGAGAAATCCCCCGAGCAACGGCCGACTTTTGCTGCCCTTTCTCCAACAAAGCAAACTCGGACAAAACAAATACAAATTGTGTGTGAATTGTCATTTCATCCCACTATCATACTTTTAATAGTCATTTATCATTACTAAATTCTAAATTGTCAATGCCCTGTTGCACGAGTGTATAAAGTAGTTGTAAATAAGAAGCACGTGCGTTTTTAGGGCAGTAAAGCATTTTATTACTATTCTTAACGCACGTGTCACTTGTATACGACCACTTTATACATTCGTGGAATAAACCATATAAAATCCTATTAATAATAAAACTAGTGAAAAGCTCAATACTCATATTCAAAAGATACCGACGAATGTATGACATTTATCATAAAATTCAGACTGTTTATTTTTTTTAATTTATTATTGGAATAATGCGAATGACAGTGGATTATATATATATTTTTTTATTTGAAGTTTTCTGTGTATTTGTTTGTTTGTGTCAAAAAGTCATTAATATTTACAATTTTATTTATTTTTAAGTAACTATTTTCTCCCAGGATTTTTTTCTTACAAATGTTTTTTTTGTTTTGTTATCGACACATTATTAATAAAAAAGTATTTTATTCAAAGAATATATTAGAAGTATTATTATAAAAAAAAACACAATAATCCTCATGAGCAGTAATTATTGGATAAAAATGCATCTTGGACTGTTGAGTTTTAATTTAAGAATCATACATTTTAATCAATAAATATATTTAAAAAATATAGTATGCTGTCTGGCAACCCTATTGAATTTTCCCCCTCCCCTATTGAAAATTTGAGCTTATTTATAGAGAGATGTCAATAATATTTATAAAAACGACAATAAATGTGAGGCACTAGTATACAAACAGGCACCAGCAGTTAGCCGCTTGGGGCGCTGTTTCTACCGTCTCGCCGCCTCGATAATTCAAATTCTATTGAGTCGCTAAATGTCACTTTGTGTGTAACCGGAAAGTATGACGGAATAAATGCAAGCCGCTTCTATAGATAAAAGTTTATTGCCCCCACCACTCATTGTGTGTGGCACATTTTATACAATCAAGTTTAGATAATTTATTTTTTGCATAATAGACTGAATGAAACTTTCGTAAGTACGATAATTTTGATATTCGATTGTTTATAATTTAATTTATGAATCAAAGCAAAGTCCATTTCGCTTCCTATTTAATAGTTGTTGAATAACAAACAATACAAACAACACAATCGTAACCAATTTACCAAACTTAATCCTCTCAAGCAAGCAAACAAACAAAGCCCCCGAATTGTAATGATGTATTTCTACACGTAATAATAGTGGAAAGTGGCAAAAGTAGTTTGGTTTTTAGATAAAGATAAAGGCTGACTGCAAGTACTGCGTGCAATGTCTGCATATTTCACACAGCATGCTAAAGGATAACGCCTCAACATTAAACTACTTTATCTAACGCACATGGGCGTATAGAAAATAAATGTATTAATATAAAAAATAATAATTAA
>JAGTTH010002353.1:0-30217 GCA_022606485.1 Agraylea sexmaculata
GACTGGGAGATCAGGAATAATATTTATAAAATCCCATCGCCTTGATCCATGATTGTAAGATAAATACTGAGACGATTATTAAGTCAATTAATTTGTAAGAAAATCCCTTCGAGGTGTATATAAATAAATATAAATCATATTATAGTTTTGCAATGTAACCAATCTCACCTTAACATATATTAAATAAGTATAGTATTCTACACATTGGATAGTTTTCTCATAAATTCCGTCTGCAAAAAAGTTTATTTCTCAACCCTTTATATTTTATGGGCTGGTAAAAATAAAGAATAGCGATGGTAATCATTTGTAAATATTATTTTTTTATCCTTCCTGTAAAATTACCTTCGATATTATGAATGTCTTGCTTTTTTATTGTATCATTATCAAGAAGTAATTCAATGCATAAATTATTTAGATTATTAATTAATTAATCGACATTTCCGAAAGGGGTATTTATTTTTTTAGTTGATTTAGTTTTTGAATTCACATGAATTTTTTAAATAAATAAATAGCGTAATAGTTGAGGGTTCAAATCAGTTATTACGACTGGGAGATTGGGAATAATATTGATAAAATCCCGATCAATCGTCTGGATTCAAGTTTACTCTGATTTCCTGTATTGTAAGGTAAATACTGATTAATTAAGTCGGTGACCTGTTTAACTAGTAATATGAATTAACAAGTTGTGTCTAAAATACTTACAAAATGTATGTTGTGTTCCAGGTTCGTGTGGTGGTTGCCCGCTCTGCCGTTCATGTTGTCCATCTTCATCTACGATGAAACCCGCCGCTTCTACCTCCGACGCAACCCTGGAGGCTGGCTGGAACAAGAAACATATTATTAAACAAAAATCACACACACACACATTGTATTATTATTTTATTATATTATTATTATATGTTGCGTATGACGCATGAGTGCCGATTGAGTGTCATCGCGTCTCCCACTATTCTGTTTATATATTATATATATATTTATACAATCGCGGAAGTGAACATTTTTACTGCCCGATGAAGAACTGTCAATGTTCAGAACCATTAATTAATTAGTTAAGTACACATAATTGTATAGATTGTTGTCTCCGGCTTTACTTTTAGTCACCGTGTTATATTATGTATGAGTTGTCGCATCGGCTTACCGTTGGCAGTCTTGACGCATGATATTCATCGAGGTTTTAACTCATTTTGACCAAAACGCCATTGGATCGGGTGCATTTCCTTCATCGGACAGAACACGGTGCATCAAGCCTGCCCGACATTGTTGACAATTGTGATTCGTTTGATATTTGAAGTGATTTTTATGAAATTGTGAATATAGCCATCACCTTTGCCCAATAATCTCTTAATAAATAGGCACACCTAATGTTGTTGAAATAAAACGCTCCGTGTTCGGCTTAATTAAATAAAATAATAAAAAAACCAGTAAGCTTCTCCATACGAAATCAATATTTTATAGATTATTAATGGTAGTTCACACACTTTAGGTGTAGTCTATGGTAGGTGTAATATTATTATTATTATTATTGAATAATAGATTTATAAATTTAGGAAACTAAATATTACATATTTATTAAAAATGTGTTAAAACTTCTTATTAATATTTATATATATATATATCTTAAAAGAGTTGGCCGCAGTCTATAGACGAGTTTAATCTGAATTTTATCATGTTAGTGTGCGTGGTCGCCCCGGTTACGAGATTGTACATAATGCACACGTGTATTCGACTCTTATATATATTATTATTTGTATTTACCATTTATATATGTGACCGCCGCCCCCGTTATACACTATTCCGAGTAGACTATTTTCTCGAAGGGGTCTTTTCGTAGTTTCTCGCGCGCTTGTATTATATAATATTATTATATATATATAATTGTTTTAATTAACAACACACACTCAATGTATGTGCATATATATATATATAAAAATTACAAATACACACAAACAAGTGGTTACATATTATTTGTTTTTTTTCTCTCTTCTAATTTGTGATGTAATTTACACTAAAGCAAGCTGTTTGAAGTTTCCTTTCTTTAGTTGGACGATAAGCTGTATTGAATTAAGTGTTGATATAAAATAAATATAAAATACAAAATCAACGACTTTTTATTGACATCACCGCCACCTTTTCATAAATAATTTGTTACGATATCACCAATCACAGGTGTTTGCGGTAAGTTTGTACATGACAGCATCGTAAGAAATAATGAGTATACAAATAAAAATGGATGGTTTAAAGAAACTAAGAAAAAAAAGGTAATGTTATGCCCTGAGACAAATAATTCATTTCCCAATCAATCAATTACATTTTCGCCAGGGATTGTCAACATTTCGTGTAACCTAATTTCTTATATTTCTATTACATGCGAAATTTAATCGCAGAAAGAAGCATTTTATATTCATGTTCCAACTGACGAGTGCTGCATTATTATCACTGCGACTTGGGATCCCCCGTAATGCTCTAGTGGTACTGCAGTATGATATAATAATATATGTATTTATAAATAAAAATAAATATGCTAATGTCATCTCATACTTTGAAAATAGTAATAATCTTTCAACGGGTGGGGCAAGAGTCCCACTGTATACCATTTAGATAGCTTGGCATCTTGGATTATGTGACGTTTAGATCAGTTTCGCTTTAAGCATATCGTATTTTGTACCACCCCAATTTTATAATGGATAAATATACGCCTACAAAAACGACCGTAAATAGTGACAATATTTAATTATAACGTTATAGGCAATTTAAAATAGTAGCATCAGTTATAAAAAAGAACAGACCACAATAAATATTGTTTTCCTCCTCTTGTTTTTTTATTTAGAAATACGATTGAGATTAATTACATTATACATACAATTTAAATTTTAATATGGTTACCTATTACTTTGAAAAGTAACATGAAGACGATTATTTTTTAGTTTGAGCGATACCACCGATATATTAGCAGGCCATAGAACTGGATGTATAAATATCAAGATGCCTCTGTCAAACTCATCTGCTTGGTGTGCCAT
Organism: Agraylea sexmaculata; assembly: GCA_022606485.1. Classification (NCBI taxonomy): domain Eukaryota; kingdom Metazoa; phylum Arthropoda; class Insecta; order Trichoptera; family Hydroptilidae; genus Agraylea; species Agraylea sexmaculata. Next base: position 3,018 of record JAGTTH010002353.1, read on the forward strand.
CTTGATAATTAAAATCAGTTGTGTGACCCGCTAATATATCAGTGGTATTTGTGGTAAAGACACAAATTTAGTTAAGTTATGGTTTCCTAGGCGTGCGTCGCCGTACACGTACACCGTAAAGACGGTAATAGACTTGCTTTGCTGTACTTTTGATAGTTTTTTTGTTAATTAGTGCCTCGCCCGAGGCTCAGACAAGGGATGAACTAACAAAAAACCGATCATAAGTGTGGCTAAGAACTCTACTATCGTATTTACGGTGACGTATGCCTGGGAATACATTACTTAATAGATTTGCTTTGCTGCTATTAGTCGGCTTTATGGATTAATTCCTCATCTGAGCCTCGAGCGAGGCATCAACCAACTAAAAACAGATATACAGTATTGTAAAACAGCTCTATTACAGTTTTTATGACGACGTGAGATAAGAAATATCACTTATTTGTATTAAAAAAACAATACTTACAACGTGGAAAACTAAAAAATGTTGGCATCCACTGGACATACGAGGGTTGTACAGGTGATCACGACTGAAGGGCGCAGGCGCATTTCATTGCGACAACTTTGCCTCTACACACTCTGAAAAACAACGAAGCCCTACCCGCGGAGACTCTGCCCCTCATTCCATACATACATATTGGGATATCATGCTAAATATCCTGAACAGTTGAACAAATCCCGATAGTGTTTTCAGACAAAAGCAGGGGCGGCCTCACCCCATCGATCGGGCAGATGGACTCGACCACTGACCGCCACTGTTTGTGATACTAATCATGGTGATAACAGCAGAAGACCACGCCCCTCCAGGTACTACAGACTACTCTTCACATCACACTTGTACTAGCGATTATAATCATGTATTGTTGTTAACAGGGGACGGGTCAACATATCTGTATGGAGTGATGGCACTTGGAGGAACCTTACTCCTGGTTCTGCTCTTCATCGGGAGGAGACAATGGACCAGGGGGAGGCTCCATTCTTCGGAGAATCCAATATCAACCATCGATGGCCACCAACCTATATCATCAGCACCATCTTCAAAGCCCCGTGGTCTAGGTAATGAATATTTTATAGTAAAAAACACTCTTTTGCTTCTGAAAACTACCTTGTCCCTATTCACCCCATTTCATTTCATAGTTAGTCACACCGCAAAATTTTAACAGCTTGACACATTGAATAATTTATAAAATCCACTCTTTTGCCACTGAAAACAATATCCATTTAATCCAATCCAATCAATCGGTTCATTTCATAGGGGTGAAATTACACATAAAATGCCGTAATTGGTCACACCGCAAACTATAATATCAATATCACCAATCACAGTTGTTAAAACTTGACACTTTCAAGAAATGATCTACCGAAAACGGCTCTGATTTGTATAATGTGACTAATTATGCCTTAATACTTTATAAAATCCACGCTTTTGCCTCTGAAAACAATGAAAACAAACAGACAATCCATTCTAATGTGTCCCGATTCACCCTAATCAATCGACAGATAGAAATTAATTATCAGCACCGCAAAACTATAATATCGATACCACCAATAACAGTCGTTAAAGCTTAATAAGTCACCGCAAACGGCTGTGATTGGTGTAAATATTTAAAAATTTGACATTTGCTCTTCCAACAGCAATAATATATCTAGTATCATTGTTGTATTAATTCTTAAATATTTTTTTTGCATGAGAGTGAAGCATATGAAAAAAATATAATGATTACATTACATTTGAAAGATTTTTCTTATATTTTCAGAGAGAGTTTACTCATTTGACGTGCCTGACCCATTGGAAGAGTACGACGATGAACAACTTCTCTACGTGTCACAGGTAATAATTAAAATACGCACCTAATAGTTCTAGACTTGTAACGAATCGTGAAATATCCAGATAACGATGGAACCTCACGGAGACGTGGAGCGAGGTGAGAAAACAACACAGCTGAGTCGTTCCGATTCCATTTGCACCCAACATTCGGCAGAGTCTCATCTTCGTGAGTCGAGGATCGGTCGCTTTGCCACATCTCCTGCACAGAGTGCTCGCATAAGAGCATATCATCATTTGGCTTTAGCTCACAGTAGTGCTGATAGTGATGTCACCACACAAGATGTAAGATTACCTTTATAAACCCACCGTATAACTTAAATACATATTATGTATATTACAAAGTGTGGAGCAACGGTGGTTTCCATGGGAAGCTGTGGAACTTTAGAAGTAGCTTTTTTATACGATGCCCCTATGCGGAAGATGACCGTTCATGTACTGCAAGCCAAAGATATGCCCTCGCCTCCGTCAACAACACCGACAAGCCAACAAACTCAAACACAGGTTATTTAACAATTATACTAATTTATATTTACTTTATTGACACGTTTATTGATATTACAGATCCGTTTGTTGATGTTGCCGAGCAAAAAGCAAAAGCACAAGACTAAAATCAGAACAGGGGATAATCCCCAATTTATGGAAAGTTTCCTACTTCACAAAGTCAATCCGGGTAAAATATTTCCACCATTTTTATTAAAAACAAATTTATTTTTAAATTTGGAATCCATCCAGTCAAATCCAGAACAGTCAAAAAACATTGCATTCTTATTTGTTACAGAGGATGTGAATAGTATGGGAGTACGATTCCGGGTTTATTTATGTGAGAGAATGCGTCGACAACGCCTCATCGGAGAGGCAATTGTTCAATTTTCAACACTGCATTTGGAATTAGAAAACTCTCTATGGCTGACTTTACTGCCAAAAGCTACCATGCAGGTAATTTAAATAAAATACTAATCGTTAAAGCAATTTGATTGAGGCTGTACTATGTTTTATTTATATTAATTTTAAGGCTAGCGGTTCAACGTGTGATTTGACAAGCTTGGGACGTTCAGATAGTGTTAGTTCTTGCAGCAGCATGCAGCACGGAGGAGTTGCAGAATTACTTCTCGGCTTAGCATATAACGGAACAACGGGACGCTTGGCTGTTGAAGTATGACCACTGAAATTATTCTATAATGAGTACTGCATTGATTTGATTGATTTTCAGATTATTAAAGGTAGTCAATTCAGGAAACTGTCCATCAACAAGGCACCTGATACGTACGTCAAGTTGTGTGTTGTGAGTAGTCTCGGCAAAGAAATGGCCAGAACAAAAACCACAGCGAGACGAGGACAACCGAATCCTCTCTACAAAGAATTATTCCTATTTCAGGTAAGAAATAATTTTATAGTTGCATATTTGTAATTGAATAGGCAATTTGTCACAATTATTCTCTACAAAGATTTTGTTTAAAATGTATCGAGAATGATCATTCAAAAGAAGATTTGTTATATACTCGTTGGAAGGTGTCATTAGCTTTTTTTTTAATAAATTATGCTTTTCATGCAGATTGTAGCAATGCTTTTATTTTACAGTGTTACAATATCAGTGCCAAATATTGATAAAATCTGTATGCGAAGTAAAATTTACTAAAAAAAAAATCATATGACACCTCGTTGAATGTGGTATTCGGTTTCCAACGCCTCAATTATATATTTTAATAAAATTCCTGAAAAAATTAGTTCATGAAATTTAAAAAGGGCCACATAATATAATACATATGTACTTACTAAAGGTTAATTATAAAGTATGTGTTTATTTAAGTTTTTTGATTACTTAAATTTAAAAAAATAAATGCTCTAGAGGTGAATAATTTTTAGTTTTTAGAGAAGTGCGCTTTTCAAAATTGGTTATTCAATTAAATTGATTGATTCAGGTGGCCCTATTCCAATTGAGTGAAGTCACTCTGATGATATCCGTGTGGTGGAGACGCAGCGTGAAGAAAAATGAAATGGTAGGATGGTTCAGTTTGGGCCTCAACTCTTCGGGACCCATGGAAGCAGCTCATTGGAGAGACATGATGCAAGCTCACGGAGACCAGCTTCAACGGTGGCACGTCCTCATAGATTCCTGATTTACGTAACACACGGTACCACATTTTGTCGGTGCCGTGTCCTCTTCGTGTCCTTCATGACTTAACCGTCGGCTTTCTTCACGGATAAACGACTTAATCGGGCATTCGATCAAGAGTGCATTGTCGTTGTTTTGGCCGTCTTTCTTCAACACTTCTTCATCATTGAAAAAGATGAGATGTTTCACAAACACATTGCTGTAAGCAATCAACTCACCTCATGAGCCGTGTACGTTTCTCGCGTATGATTTGAAATTACACTAGAAATGTAAACAAAACAAACTCTAGCTCATCGACCGACATATTGAAGTCGATAAAGATGAATAAATAATAATTAGACCTTTCGAACTTTAAAAATAGTTTTTACTCCACTTCTTCAAGAGATTGCTAGATTTTTCCCTCAATTTTTTCCAAAGTTACGCGCACCGTCTTTTAAAATGAATTCACTTAACTAGTTTACGGTAGTTTATTTTGAATAATTAATTGCAACAAAAGAATTGAATAGAGAATTAGGAAGGCAAACTTTTATGTAGTTTTATTCGAAATGTTCATAAAACACAAACCAACTAATTAAATAAGATTTGTTCATAGATAAAATACATAAATTGTTATGTTTTATTCACTTTACAGTCATTGAAGATTCGCACAAATTAATAATGTACATATATATAAAATTATTTGTACTTTTACACAAATCAACAATTATTATACAATATTTGACATTTATGCATTCCGTAGTCGATTTTTCATCATATTGCTTGTTTGAATTTGATATTGACATAGTCGTAGTTTTTATTTGATAGAAATGTATTGATACAAGTTTTAGGACCAAACCATTTAAAATTTTTGATACATGAAAGTAATCTCCGTAAACCAATAATTACTTGTTTCAAACTTTGCTTTTACCATGAGAAATATCTCATTATTATTTGTATACTCGATAGTTTTAACAATAAAGGTTTTTATGAAGAATATCTTTCATTCTATGACTGCAAATAAAATTAAGGACTCTGGTAAGATTATGTGTTAATATATTATCAGCTTTCTTTGCAGAATGTGCAATTCCATTTTTACAGGAGAGACAAAAACTGATTCAAGCTGAAAGATGCAGTCTTAAAACTACAAATTTATTTAAAATCATAATTAATTTTTGTTTACCTTCTTTTAATATTGATTGAGACTAAAGAAAAAAAATAATTTTTGATTGGTTATTACGACTGGGAGATCGGGAATAATATCAATAAAATCGTGATCGATCGTCTTGATCCAGGTTTACTTTGATTTCCTGTATTGTAAGGTAAATACTGATTATTAAGTCGGTGACCTGTGTAACTAGTAATAGTTAAGATAAACAACAGACAATTAACACGTTGTTGTGTCTAAAAATCCTTCTCAATAAACCCTCAGGGAATGTATAAATATTAATTTTATAAAATATTTTTTTTCTGTGTAATTAAATTTTCATGATAGTAATTGAGGAAAATAGGTTTTTGTTGATGATGATGATATTCAATTTTGAGATATATCTCCCGGAAGCACAGAAAAACTTGGCAACCCTAATCGGAGACTGCATGTATACATATAAGCTAATTGGTAATTTTAATATAAAAATACCTGAATGCATTTTCCGAGATAATCGACAAAATAAAATACGTTAGTTAAATTTACTGGGAATCATTTTATTTGACAGAGAAGTGACCTTAGAAAATAAATAGGATGCCGATCTATCTATCTACACATTATACACAGCCTTACGAATACAAACTACATACATACATATTCAGCAATTACAATATTTACAGGAATGTAGTCATGCTAAATTATTTAAATTAATAATAAAATTTGTGACACGGTTTAGTGAAATTATCTTCACAGTGTTCATTGAATGATTTGTGACTATCGGTGGAAGAAGTACGTCTTGATCTCCGCCGGGCAGATGTGCTGCGGTTTGGCGGGATCGAGCGGAGAGTACAGGTGCAAGTAGGACAGAGAACTGTTGTGCATCTCGTCCACTTCCGATATCGGCAGAAGGTCCATCAGCTTGATCTGCCATTAAACATGTCAGCGGTGAACACAAGATCGATTCAAACACAGCGAAATACTTACGGCATCTTTGGTCAGCGGCCATTCTTTGGGAGACTGTTCCATTCCATAGCAGGTGTCCAACAGCTGTCGGTGAATAATTAAGCCGCGGCCTTCTTTTTTCTTACCATTTGGTAACTGGAATTATAAAGAATTAATTGACTACATCTTTGGCAAAGTATACAGATAAATATAGATTTTTTTATTATAAATAGGGTGGACTTTTGGATACTATTTCGTCAATATTTTAATTTTAGGACAACCTTCATTAATAATAACTTTGTAATTAATTAATTTTTTTATCCATATAAATTTTGCAATACCCACGCTCGTCTATAAATATTGTGTGTTAGTGAGTCATGTGTGTATGAATAGACTAGAGCTTGATGATTATTTTGTATGAATATACTAGATCTTGATGATTAATTTTTCATATAAATCAAAACAAAAATTGATGATTTTGGGGTAGAAATTGATTGATTTGCAGTGATAAAAATCATCAAGGACATAATTACACACGTCACCGACTTAATAATTGCCTCAGTATTTACCTTACAGTCCAGGAAATCAGAGTAAACCTGGATCAAGACGATCTATCAGTATTTTATTAATTCCTGATCTCTCAGTTGTAATAATCGATCAAATCAATTTTTTTTATTGGTACAGTACGGCCATTAAAAATATCCTTACCGTTGCTAATATTCCTTCGGTATATGAAGCGATTGTCAAATCAACTCCGGCGTCCGTCGCCATTGGAGCAAATCTCGATAGTAGATTTGTGCCTTGTTGTTCTTCGGGACCGGCTCTAGAAGTACATATAAATTAACTAGAATTCCAATTATTGAAAATCAAATAAATACCTTTCTGAGGTCCCGTCTCCCGAGTAAAATAATGGGATCAATGGATTTAGAAGAGATTGCGATGCAACATGAGCACCCACAGTAAGCATGCCTCCGGGATGTTCATCGGGGAAACCCTGCGATGGATATAAATAAATAAATATAGAAAGCACACGTCGGCAGTATTGCATTTTTCTCACCTGGCAACTTTGTGTAGATTTATATTCAACTAAAATACGGAATTTGTGATGTGTCGGATGATTGTCGAGGACTCCTTGAGTCAGGCCTCTGTTATCATCTTGGTTCAGTCGCCGATCTTGCATTATCTGAATAAAAAATAAAATACATATATTTAATATAACAAAACAAAAAAGTATGATCAATTTATAAATAAATAAAAATAGCGTGATCGAAAATTACAATTTGTGATTGTAAATTCTATAAAAAAATAATACACAAAACTAAATAAAATAATTATATTTTCAAATCAACAATCAAATGTTTTTTATATTTTAAAAAATGGTATAAAAATTAATAGACCGTATTTAAATGAAGCATCATAAATAAATTTTACAGGAGACAAAATAAGGATTTTTTTAGATAAAATTCATCATTATTTTATTCATTGAAAGAAATAAATCTTTAAAGAATGTTTTTTTTTCTTATACAGGAGGTGGGCATTTTTTCATTGCTTATATTTTATTTATTAAAACTATGTATGAAAGAAAATCATCTACCTCGATTTGGCCAGGTCCTAAAGCAGCCATCCCCAAAGAAGTGGATGTCAATAAAGAGAGTCTTACAGAATTGTCTTCAATATAAGCAGCACTTGGGAGAGGGTAGAAATTGGCTTGAATGGGTAGCTTCTTGAAAGTTTTCCTCCGGATCATCTGAAAAATATAATAGTTGTACACAGTGTTTTTGATAAATATTTTTTAATAGCGAACCGAAAGTCCGTTGAGATCAGTGTAGAAATGGTCGACGTTGTTAATGCTGGTCGATAATCGCATGGATAGTTCAAAATTGTGAGTCGTTCCGATATCGACCAAATTAAGCACTTCCAAGCCGAGACTGTCACCTCCGGAGCCTCCGAGCAAACTAACCTGAAGTGATAATATAATTTAATAAAACTGTATCAACTAATATATAGTTTATATTAATACTGACCGAATGCTGAACAGACGGGAATTGAACAGTGACCGTTGAAATAATTGGACCTTCAACCACACTAATTATAGGGTGGATATTGTTATTTTTAAATATAACTCCATCGCCATCCGGTAAAAAGAGATAAGCGCCGCTTTTGTCACCGACAGGGCGAGTTCCATATCTATCCAATTAAATAATTAATCATAACAACCCGATTCAAATAACATTTATAACTTACTTGATAAAGTCGAGATGTATTGGCATTGTGGGTTTATTGCCGATCTTCACAGCTTTTAACAGACCGATGGCGGAAAACGCTGCAGCGACCGAAGGGTCTCCCGGTCGGGGAACGGAGAAATCACCTCCTTGGCCGGGAGCCGTATTTTCCACTTTCGGGAAGATGGGATGCAAAGAGAGAACATTCTCAAAATTCAACATGCGAATTCGTGAATAGATTGTTGCCCTAAAATAAATTGAATACAATATTCAATAATCATACTAAGAGTGCATTGACTTACTTCGTGACGGTATCTTCCTCAACCGCGGTGACAATATAAGATGACAGTCCCATCCCGGGAATAGATGCGATAAAGTCCAATCGGTATTTCGAATGGGAAATCGTAGTTTCTGATACAAATACAGGAGATATTTGACAATTAATCGGCACACCGTCAATATCTACAATCTATCGAAAGAATACATTATTGATTGTTATTAATTCAAAGAATAAAAACTACTCACGGTAATATAAGGAGTGGACACATAAAGGGAGACGACTTCATCTCTAGCATATGCCAATGAATTGAAAAACACTATCTTTCTTGATGGTGCTTCGGCTCCGACGGTGATGGTTAATTTTTCAGGCAACGAACTGTGTGTTCGTCGCACATCGTCTATTTCAAAATAAACTTGGTCTGGCGATGCCCTGAATAACTGGAATTGTACAATAACCAACAGTGACGACTGCAACAATGCACTATTATTATAATAAATAATACCTCAGGTTGAACAAGAAGGTGATAAGCCGACTGTTGAATTATGTGTTGACATAATGAAATGGCTTTAAGTAATCTAAAAAGAATATAATAATACAATTAACAGTTTAATAATTATGTATGAAAGACTTACTTGTTGCCGTAATCTTCAACAACGGGATCCCGAGAAGTGCCCGTTACTCCGTCGTGATGTTGGAAAAGAGCCAAAGAATGACGAGCCTCTAATAATTTGCTTTGTAAACCATATTCATCTGATAATAACGTATGAGGCACATCTAAACGAGACCTGGCGAGTGCTAGTATCATCTCGGCAGATCTAAAATTTTATTATAACATATATATTTGAAGAATTTCTCATAGACTTTTTTTGAGTTGTATAATTAAATTACCTAACATAAGACATAAGAATCCGGTCCATCCGTTTGTAAAATGGTCTCGATGTGAAATAACCACTCCAATAATGGTCATCTCGGTCAGCATAAGTGAAGAAATCCCCGGATAATACGGGGAATTTGTCAGTAGATATTTCCGATTTAACAGCATTGAAATAATCAGAGAGTGTGCCGTAACGAACCTATAAAATGGATAATTTTATATGATGAAATTACTATTATAATTAATTAAAACAGCTTTTAAAATACCTCCACATGAAGGCTATCATTGGCATTCAGGTAATCCATAATTTTGTCATAGTTATTAAATTGTGCATCCCATTCGGTGGGATGATCCCAACGAAAGTCATCACCCAGGGGTATTAAAACCGTCCGAGTTTTATAAAGCTGCGCTTTTTTCCTCCACTGATCGAGAATTAATTCAGATCTATAATTAAATAAACACATATTATTATTAAGCAATTAAAAACAGTTATTATGCATGATTACATACTTTGCCTTAACATTTCTTTCATTGATTACTTGAGGTGGAATCTTCCACGGACAAGTTAAACCATAACCCGGTAGTCTCTTGAAATCAAACTGGCAGCATACCTATTAAAAAAAAATTATCGAATAGTCGCAAATAAAAATAAGTATCCCGTAAATACATACTTTAGGATCAGGTCCACAAGTATGGGGCACGTCATATGAATAAAATGGCATCATGTGAGTGAACATATCAGTAACACCGGAAGCATCTAAAATAAAAAATTATCGAAAATATTCAATAACTCAAAATGTTTTAAAGTTAATAAATACCCCAAACTTGTCTCCAGTTGAATTCAAGTTGTTTATTTTGCGCCAGCTCCTTTTTAACGCTATAATGAGTCCGTTGGATGAGAGATGCATTTAAACCGGCAAGCTTCAACAAGTATGGCTGAGTAGCCGAGTGGCCAAATGGATCGATTGCCCAGTGAGAAACGGGAGTCACATCGAGGTTTTGCCGCAACCACTGATGTCCGCTGCTCAACTGCTGGACGATACTCGTCCAATGCGAATTTGCTTCATCGTTCATCACCCAACCGCCGGTGACTATTTCCAACTGGCTGGATTGAATCAATCTAGAAAAATTAAAATAAATTAAATTAAGAAACAAATTATTTTAATTATTAACATTACCTTTTGACTCCTCGTTTCTGTTCTTCATTTAAACCTTTCCACCATAGTGAAAAGTAGCTGATTTCGGCCCAGATAAATTTACGTCGTGGATCCTCGGAAAGGTGGGTTAGCATTTTGTCCAGAATATTTTTGGTGAGAGAAGAGAAATATTGCTCAAAAGTTTTGAGCCATCCCGGATCATTGTGTGAATGCGGCACAATGAACACTTTTAATTTGTGACCGTAATTCCACTGATGTGGATCATATTTAATAGACCAGCCTTGTTTCCAAGCTCCTCCGTCTAAATTTTCAAATTTCATCTTTTCATACATGTCCAACATCTGGGAAATAAATTTTCTTTCAATATTATAAATTTTAATATTGAAAATTACATTCATTTTCAAAGGTTTAGAGATAAGATTAAAAAAAATGTATTTTCATTTTAGAGATAAGAATTGGTAGTAATAAATATTATTTATTTTCAAGGCTGTAAAATAGTATGTTTTGCTGAAATATAAAATGGTAAGTATACCTGAATATCAACATCAGGAATCCGGTTGAGGTTGTTTAAGCATTGAGGAGCAAGCGGTGCAGATAGTTTAAGTTGATTGGCTGCATTGGAGTTCCGTGCCCTGTTGCTGCTGTCCTTGGCCCTCATGCCCCTCGTGGCCCTTCCAGCCGAGCCAGTGTCTTCCAAGGCCGCCTGGTCCACAAGCTGCCTGATGCGGCCCACAGCTTGCCGATGCTGACCCAGTTCATCCTCCAGCTTCCTCAGTCTGTCAGCGAAGGAAGCCCAGTTCTCCTGCAAGAGTAACTGCTGCTGTAGTGTATCGAGGATCAACGAGGGCGGAGCTTAAGCTTACAGTGTGTGGAGGAGCAGCGACAGCCTGGTTCTGGAGGGCGGAGTCAGCCAGGAGATAGAGCAGCAGACAGCCAGCGATGAGGAGTGCGAGGGCCCAGCCACACCACCACTTCCTGACCCTCATGGTTCATCTGTTCATCTGTCAAAGCCAGAAATCCTCAGTCATCGACAGACCAGAGCCTTCACCACATCTGTTTATCTACACGACACCGGCCAAACCTGGCAACATTCTTCCTTCAATATTTTATTTGTTTTTATCATTTTCAAATATATCTACTTTATTTTTTTTATAAAATGCTGTCCTGAAAATGCGACGTTTTTATATATGTATAAAGAGTGACATTATATTTACTTTCTTTCTTTCTTTTCTTTATTTATTAATAATTTGAAATACATGAGAGTGGTGGCAATACTGAACTGTCGAGCGTGACAATTTGTTGACAGTACACAGCGGCAAAAGAAGAGGTTATCAGGGTTTAGGAGAAGAGAAGACCAGGATACGAGGCAGGACCAGTACAGCACCAGCACCAGGACAACATGGGAGTTCCTGCATTCTTCAGATGGCTCAGCAGGAAGTATCCTAGCGTGATTGTCGAGTGCATCGAGCAAATGGTCACTAATCAATACTTTTATGTTATGTACTTTTATATTTTTTAAAAACATGAATGCTATAATCATGATTACAGCCGACAGACGTCAATGGTGTCAAAATACCATTCGACTCGTCACAGCCAAATCCCAACGGGATAGAATTCGACAATTTATATTTGGACATGAATGGAATTATTCATCCTTGCACACATCCTGAAGATAAACCCGGTAACACCAACAAACACAAGTTCTTCATGAAGCACTTTGAGCATTTTATACAATATGTATAATTTTTTTAGCACCCAAAAATGAAGACGAGATGATGATCGCCATCTTCGAATGTGTCGACAGACTTTTCAGGATTGTACGACCCAGGAAAGTTTTGTACATGGCTATTGACGGTGTTGTGAGTAATATCTATATGTACATAAGCTGACCCACTTGTATCACATTATATTTTATATGTATACTTTATAGGCACCTTCTGCAAAAATGAACCAGCAAAGGTCAAGAAGATTTAGATCTTCGAAAGAATCACACGAAAAGAAAATCGAAATAGCCAGAATTCGTCAGGAATTGATGGACAAAGGAGCGCAATTACCTCCTGAAAAACCTAAAGAGAGTCATTTTGATTTAAATTGTATCACTCCGGGTACTGAATTCATGGAAAGATTGAGTATATGTCTTCATTACTATATTCACGAAAGGTATAAAATTAAATCTATTATATAAATATTTTTGACATTACTAAATATATATTTTTTTAAGATTAAATAACGACCCAGGCTGGAAAGGTATTAAAGTAATTTTGTCTGATGCCACCGTTCCCGGTGAAGGAGAACATAAAATTATGGATTATATTAGAAAGCAAAGAGGTAATTTTTGATCAGTAATTTATTGTTTTTTCAGTTAGCTAACTTTATATATTTTAACAGCTCAACCGGATCATGATCCTAATACGCAACACGTATTATGTGGAGCCGATGCCGATCTTATAATGTTAGGATTGGCCACTCACGAGCCTAACTTTACAATCATCCGAGAAGAATTCAAACCGAATAAACCAAGACCGTGTGATATTTGCGGCCAAACTGGTGAATGCAAAATCAAAATGCTAAAACACCACCAATTTATTCATACTAATTCTGCTTATTGTAAACAGGTCATGAAATGAAGGAGTGTGTCGGAGTTGGAGAAGAAGACGCTGTAGGATCGACAACATTTTCTGGTCAAGATCAATACATATTTGTAAGACTGAATGTATTACGAGAATACCTGGAAAAAGAGTTACAAATGCCCAACTTGCCGTTTCCTTTTGAATTCGAAAGAGTTTTGGACGATTGGGTGTTCATGTGTTTCTTTGTGGGTAATGATTTCTTACCACATTTGCCTAGTTTAGAAATAAGAGAAGGAGCCATCGACAGATTGATCACTCTGTATAAGAAGACCATTTACAAAACTCACGTAAGTATACAGTAGTTTTTAATATCTTTATATGTTTATAAGTAATTTTTTTTATTTAGGGTTGGTTGACAGAATCGGGGGATGTAAATTTAGACAGAGTGCAGATGATAATGTCCGATTTAGGACAGATGGAAGATGAAATATTTAAAAAGAGACAACAGACAGAACTCATGTTTAAAGCTCGCGACAAGGCTCGCAAAAGGAGAGAACGTTTTGCACAGAAACCACAATTTCACCTATTGAAAAATACTCAGTTCGCTCCAACGGTACGATAATGTAAGCAAGGTGGAAAAATATCACGTTGCTCTTACATGTAATTTAATAAAAAATATTTTGATGTATGTAAAACATCAATAAGCACATTGAAATTATTTTAAATACACAGCCGCTTGGAGGTGGGGCACGTCCGGTTCAGGATGCCCGAAAAGAAGCCTATCAGATTCGAGTTGCCGGAATGCATACACAAAGCGGAGGTGATAGGAATTTCCAGAATAGAAGACAAGACTCTCAAGTTAGTGTTTTATAACATGTTATCTATAATAACAATTAAAAATATACATATTTGTTTGCCAGGAGGAATCAAATCAAGATAATGGGAACATGCAACATAATCCTAGAAAAAGGAAATTCAACGATCCGCCTGAAAAAAATGAAGAATCCGAAGAGGAGGACGATCAAGCACACGATGAAGTCAGGTTGTGGGAAGACGGCTTCAAAGACAGATATTATGAAAGTAAATTTGACGTGGGACCGGACAATTTAGAATTTAGGTACACAATTTATTTACATTTAATTATTTTGGTAGCTTGTACTTTTTGTCCAGGTATCAGACCATTTGTTTGAATTGTCATATATTTTGTGAACTTTGTTGATAGGTATAATGTGGGTCTTCAGTATGTACGAGGGTTATGCTGGGTGTTGCGGTACTATTATCAGGGTTGTGCCTCTTGGAAGTGGTATTTCCCTTATCATTATGCCCCGTTTGCTTCTGATTTTGTCAATATATCAGGCCTATCTACAACATTTGAAAAGCACACGCAACCAGTAATAAATCACAACATTGTCTGCTTCATTTATATTCAATTCTCTATACAACATTTCACTTACAGATTCGTCCATTAGAACAATTGATGAAAGTGTTTCCAGCTGCTAGCGGGAATCTAGTACCCACGTCATGGGCTACACTGATGAGCAATCCTGTGAGTAGCGATTTGTAATCCGACTTGCAAAATGTACATGCATTTTACAATAATATTTTTGTTGTTGTAGAAATCGCCGATTATAGATTTCTATCCAGAAGATTTCAAAATTGACTTGAACGGCAAGAAATTCGCATGGCAAGGTGTGGCTTTACTACCGTTCGTCGAAGAGGACCGACTATTTAAAGCCCTTGCGCCTTTATATGATGGACTCACACAAACTGAAAGTAAGTCTTTATTTTATATGTCAAAAATACATTAATGACAGATTAAGTATTAAAAAAAATCTGCACCCGATGCACAAGACTACATTAAGTATGTTTAAATAATGTTATTTTAAGTAAATCCCGCTCAAGTAAAAAAAATAAAATTATTTGATCGGTTATTATGACTGCGAGATTGGGAATAATATTAATAAAATCCTGATCGATCGTCTTGATCCAGGTTAACTCTGATTTCCTGTATTGTAAGGTAAATACTGATTATTAAGTCAGTGACCTGTGTAACTAGTAATAGTTAAGATCACCCACAGACAATTAATTAATACATTGTAGTGTCTAGAAACCAATTAATCAATTATATTTGGATTGATATTATAATCTTGTATAATTTGCAGAGAGAAGAAATACTTTAGGAAGCGACAAGCTGTATGTTGGAAGACAGAACCAATCTTTTGCATTCTTGAAGAATCTTTATTTGGAATTCAGCAATGGAACTCGTAAAAATGAAAACGAGCTTGTGGGTTATGCATCGGAGGGTGTTCGTGGTTTTGTTATGCCCGCAGAAGATTGCATTACAGAAGGAGGGTGAGGATATTTCTATTTAATCAATACCGTGACACATGACATTAAGGCACAGGACGAGGTTACAATTATTTTATCTTCAACAGGCAAGTAAATTCACCGATTCCTGGACTGCCTTATATAACAGAAAACGAAGCTCTGTGTGCGAGGTACAAAGATCCAATATATCCAGACGACTTCATATATCCGGCGGTTAAATTGCCCGGCGCTATCGATCCACCCAAAATATTAAAACCAGGTGATTTATCACATGAAGAGAACAGGAATTGGAGACCCACAATCGGTAAGTTTACTATTTTGTATAGATAATTTTCAAATTTGTAATCATGCGGCGGTTTAGGTATGGTGCCGTCTACGCAGAGGGCTTCTCTGGGTCAACCCGGACACCGCATGGTCAACCACAATTATCCCAGAGACAGAGAATATGCAACCATCAAGCCACCGAACCAGTTCGACGATAGACGTGAGTATATTATTCAATTTAATTAGTGAAGATGAACAGGGGGAGTCTTTGTGTGTTCCGACCAATCGAAAATTTCCGCTTCAGCACTCGAGTTTTCCTCTTTGTGACTGTCACATCCATTCTGAACAAGCCACCCGTCAAATATCATCATTATCATTTATTAAATTAGTTGTTATTTGTATTTAATGTGAAGTAATGAAGCAATCATGTATGCGCGTAAACGCACGGCAAATAGGCGTCGTTGTTGTTTCAATGAGGACATGGAGTAGGATGCAGGGTGGAGGGCGGAGGGCGGAGGCTCCATTGTGTCCTTAATTGGGCGCTTTTGTACCCCTGTCAACAACACGCACTGCCGGGGGGCGCAGTCTCCGATCGAATAGAGTGGAATTTTCAATTATTTTTACATTCCGCTGCGGTGTTATATTTCACAACAATGCAAACTTGACTTGTGTCACTCGTCAGTTAATAATTGTGATCCGGTGTTAAAAATAACACCACGATAAAAATCGTAAATATTATTTTAAACTTTCGCTCCACTCATCATTTCGGGATCACCAAATATTACTTCATAATGCCAATAATAAGATTGTGATTGTAGTGGTTGTCTGTGCACGAACTTATGACAAATCGTGTATTAGAAGAATACCTAATTTTATTTATTTTCATTTTGAATATAATATATAAAACTTTTTATTTTATTATTATTATTATTAGGAAAAAATATTTCTTCACTTGGACACTTACAAAAAGTAGTTTTCCCATAGAATATAAACGAAAAATTATTTCTAATGTATAAATATCAAGATGGGGGACCAAGCAGATGAGTTTGACCGAGATACTGTAATCAACAGCAATGGAAGGCGACATATGTATATGTTTACATCTCTATCGAGAATTCACATAAACTAAAATTTAACGCGCTTATGTCGCTCAGACTCGTCTACTTGGTCCGCCATCTTGTTATTTATTCATACATACATTTTCCATGGTAATAGAGTAATCATTTTTCGTTTATGTTCTATGGGAAAACTACTTCTTTAACATGTTTCAAATATTATTGCGTTTTAATAATTATAAATCCACGAGAGCCGCCGCCAAAATATTGTCACAGCCACTCTCAGTGGTCACTAGAAATGTGTTTAGTGAGGGAGACACACTTATGCCTTTAACGCATAGGAGAGAAGAGTGCAACAATACACGGGATAACCAAAATTACACGAATTATTAATATGCAATGCGATATCTAATGTTTATATCTATGAGTATTATACACATATCAGCAGGCCATATAAATATCAAGATGGCAGACCATTTAGATGAGTCTGAGTAATACATCTAGGCTCAGTTTTTACCACTGAGTACATCTTTAACATGTTTAAAATATTAGTGCGTTTTAATCGCCAAAGTATTGTCACAGCCACTCTCAGTGGTCACTATAAATGTGTTGAGTGAGGGAGACACATTTATGCCTTTATCGCATAGGAGAGAAGAGTGCAACAATACACGAATAATTTATATGCAATGCGATATCTAAGGTTCGTGTATTTTTATTGATGCGTACAAATTAGTAAGGTTTATTACATTTTCCTGCGTTTTTGTTGATAATCTATAGATGTCTGTTTTATTTATTCAAAACACAATGTTACTGTAGTAGGGTGACCGTGATGCAATTAAAAGTGCGAATCGACAACAAATGTCGCAGATTGTAATACATACATATTTTGAAATATTTAATAAGCATAGATAATCGGATCGGCCATCCAAAAAGAACGTAGTGTGTACACAATATTAGTATTATTTAGTGAATGGAGATCTCCAGTGGTTCGCTCGATTGAATGTTTTGACACAAAGGCCACAATAAAGGCGGACCCTCGTCACGGACCTCCGCCATCTTGCACACACACACATAACCTCAATCATCGTGCAATCTAATCGATGCAGACTGCAATACTATCACTATTTAGATAACCTGCACAATGGCGATTGTCGCAGGCGCAAAGCTTTTTAGATGCCATCTCTCTTGTACGCCTCGGTGCATACTTTAGATTAAATCAGTAGACAACTTTGTGACAATATATAACTCGGCAGTTAAGAAACGATTCTAAACACTGCTAATAAAAAATGTGTATACATGTTTTCAATTGAAACTAAAATATTTTTATCGTAACTATGTAATGTCAGTACGATCATTATTAAAATATACTAAACGGGGGCTTTAAAAAAATATTATGACAGTTTGTTAATCTTCGGTTATTATAATGAGTGAATATGTGATGTCATCATAGAAAAACGAAATTCATTCAAAGGTCAAGTTGAAATGAATAATAACAAGGGTGACAACATAATGTTGTCATAACGCCCAAGGTCGCTGACCGTATTTGCATCAACAACAACTAATTGTAAACACTATGTTGTCATAATGTCTCAGGTTGCTTACCTTGTGTGACGTTTGAGGTTATGTTCTTGTTTACGTACTATTGTTGTTTCGTGAATCCTATGACGTATGCTTTTAATAATACAAAATCAAATCAGGCGGTCAATCACCTAATAAGTAAATACGCAAGATTCTCAAACCTTGGTTGTGTTACATTTAATGTACTATTCTTTACATTTTATTATTTTAAGTTCTTTTAAAACTAACTTTACAGATAATCTAATGCGTTACGATTGTTTTCAAAGTAATAAAAAAATAACAAACAAATTTAATATAAAATAACTATAAACTCACAGATCAATTATCCTACTGCAAACGGATGTGATTAGTGATATTGTATTTCTGGGCACAATATATAATAAGACAATAAAGGATTTTTTCCTTTTAATACTTAAAAATTGTATAATTAGAACACTTTCGCTAATCCGACAGTAGGCGGTCGTATGAAAGTCGGATTATCGAAACCGACGTAAAATAAAACATATTATATGTATTTATAAATAATCTAAATGGTGCATTTGGACCAATTGGTAATATTTGATTTTTTTTACCCTAATAAAAAACATATCTTGAGTATGGCTTAGCAAAAAAAATATATTTCAGATTAATATGCACCAACAGCGGCTTATTATTATTAGTCTTAATTAATATAATTGTGAAATTCGCTATTTATATATTTTGTTTTGAATAAATGACGCCGCCGTTCACTTGTTTTATATTTGAATAAAGAAAAATATTAAGAGTAAACAATTTTCCCAAAGTTATTAGCCACTTTTATTTTGAATAAATGTGAAACGACAGCGGCTTATTATCATTGTTACTACAATAGTCGACCCAAAGTGGTGTGACATTTGCTCTACAAATTTGACAGCGTTGTTCACAGAGCAAGTTGGTTAAAGAAGAATAATGTGTTTTAAATGTAAACGGTGGGTAATTGTAATGTGATAATAATGGTGGGTGTATTGGGGCTGTCAGGGGCGCTCAATTAGGCAGGGGTTAACAATGGGTTTGTTTTCTATTGGCATCCGATGTGGCCTATCTTGCCCATCTTTATGCATTCACTCGGCAACGTGTTCAATCCACTAACTATAAACTAACCGGAATGATTTTGAAATAAATAATTAACGGTCGGTAAAATTCATACATTATTGATTCATTGAAAATTGTCCTCATCATACAATTTATTATTATTAAATCAAACAAACTACAGTAGATTTGTCAAATTCGACACATTATGTTAATTTTGTTGATGATTTTAAAACGAGGCGTTAAAATGGAAAAACGCGATTCTTGGTCAAATACATAATACCGCTCGCAATTTAAGAGTTAGTGCACAAACAACCACTACATAAGCTTGAAATAAAGTGTATGCATTTCGATGGGTCAGTAAAATATTTTATTGTGGTTCAGAGGTTTCCAATCTTTTAATAAGAAAAAGTACTCATTTCCTCTTTTTTCCGTATACAAAAATTAATTATAATAATACCAACCTTACTGTCCCAATTAAACATATATTTATTTACTATTGGGTTGGTTTTTTTCTTTGATATTTATACTAATTAAGCGGGATCGATTGTATTCACAAAAAAAAAAAAAATTATAATACTCAACGCCCATCTAAGCACTTCTCGATGGATTCTGCTGTAAATTATTAATTAAAGTGATGAATTGGTTTTTATTATTGGTGTGGGTTAAAATTAGACTGAAGATTAAAAATCTGTTTTATTATTATAATTTAGAGCACTTCGCAGATTACACCTGTATTACAATGCTTTATGATTTCGATGGGTCAGTAATATGTAGTTTTACTGGATAATAATAAATGCGTAATAAAAAACGTGTGCATGTAATGAAAGCCAAACAAATATGTATGTTATAATCTTATAATACAGCATGTTTTTAATTGAACTTCAAAAAATTATATGCTTTTTATGTATTGGCAATACTATCACACAAAAAATATATTATGACAGCGCGAGACTCGTCACAACATAACTTCTCAAATGTGTGAAAGTGTGTACAGTTAAAAGTTTGTTCAAGGAATATTTAAATGATCCCGTTGTGTTCCTAGATTACTCTTACTAGTCCTGCGACTGTTGGGATAAGATCAGTTCACTGCGGGAATACATATCGCCTGCTCCAGCGTATAATATCGTAAGTGCAAAAAAAAGTGTGCTCTTAAGTCTTTATGGAACTGAGCCACTGCCTGTCACGTGTCACTCGGTTTAATTATTATTTATAACAGTTTACGATTAAATACCTTCTATTGACAGAGACATGAAATGTGTTATAGATAATGGATGAATCTACATTAGTTGCCGGTCAAATACGACTATTTTACTATTTCGAAAAAGTCCCACTTAATAGGTTAAATAATGATTGAAACTCAACATTTTTTGACATTTCATACATACAATATGTGGCTCAGTTCCATAAAGACTTAAGAGCACATGGATTTTTTTTTTGCACTTACGATATTATACGCTGGAGCAGGCGATATAATACTATTTTTTTTCACGTGTATTGTTTCTGCATTGAGTGTAAAAATGACGGCCATAATTTATAATATCCCCTGCATATTTATTTACACACATATACATTAATTATAACCATCGTTTGTTTTAGTTTACAAAAAATAAAAATGAAGAAGAATTATCTTTCCGTAAACGGGTGTGATTTGTGATATTGTATTGATACATTTGGACTTTGGTCACCCAATTTTTTTTTTTTACGTTTCATACATGCAAAATGTGGCTCAGTTCCATAAAGACTGTGAGAAAGTGCGTCGTAACATTGGTGTTGATGATTGTGGTCATTACATACAATATTCTAATTCTTCAGTCAAATTATTTGAAGTTCAATTAAAAACAAGTTGTATATTAGAATATAGACAATGTTGCATGTATTTACAGTATATTTAGTGCAGGCTGGTTGTACAATATAGTCGTGCTCACGCATGAGTGTACTCCGCCCCCGGGTTATTGAATAGGGTTTTGCATTGTGCGAGTGTCGGAGGTTATTTTTATATTTATCAGATGATCACTACTCACCGGCAACGCATAAAGAAAGACCCATGTATTATATTTAGATATTTATTAAAAAATAAATATTCTAACCTGTGCAGTGGCGGCCATCATTGCCAATCGGATTAGAAGCACCTCTATTCTTTATCTGTGGGAAACTGCATTTAAACTCTACTCCATACACAATAATCAGATCAATATTATTAACACTACTTTTATCTATAGGAGCGTTATGCAATATTGAGTCGTACATTCGAACGTGACCGGTCACTAATACATAAACCCTATATACAACATGCCTTTTATTCAACTTAAAATAATTAAATGTAAGGAATGGTATATTAAATGTCGGCTAGTTATATTTTTCAATACATTCATTACAATTGGGAGGGGGTTTTTGCACTGCCAGGCGCCTCTGATATAAAGACTACACTGTATATTTTTAAAATGCCAGTAATTTCATTCGAATAAGTGTGATATTTTAATATGATCAATGCTGAATGCATATAAAATACAAAATGTCTTTTATTCATATTAAAATAATTAAATTGAAGAATGAGCACATAACATGTAATCCATCTACACAACAATTAATGGTCCAAGTCTGCTAGTTAATCTTTTCAATTTTTAAAAGTGATTGACCGCCTCATTTGAATTTGTATTATTATAAGCATACGTCATAGAATTCATGTAACAACAATAGTACGTAAACAAGAGCATAACCTCAAACGGCACACACAGTCAGCAACCTGAGACATTATGACAACATAGTGTTTATAATTAGTTGTTGTTGATGCAAATACGGTCAGCGACCTTGGGCGTTATGACAACATACGTGTTATTGTTTTCATTTTTCATTTATTCTATGATGACATCATATATTCACTCATTATAATAACCGAAGATTTACAAACTGTCCCCTAAGGCCCCTTTTACTATATTTTTAAATGATCGTATTGGAATTACATATTCGCCTTTAATTTATTTGAAGTTCAACCAAAGACGGATTGTATATACACTCACACATATGAGAGCTGTGGCCACATGAAAATTGTAGTCCCTTAAATCCGATATGTTCGATAATCCGACACTCGAAACCAATAAGATTTATATTACAAAAACATCCGCAATGATCATGTAAATAGTTTACTTAGATATATATATATTATTTGTTTTTAAATATATCGAGCACATATTAATTGAAATACGGTGTAATGTTATTTGAAAGATGGACAAGTGACAGTTAAACAGTACGAAACCTTTGGTGCTACATCTCATCTTGCAATCGAGATTTAGACTATCGATCGCAGTTTTATTGATATTATAACTATCGATTTTTTTTATTCCAGTGATATTGGAACCCATGCCTTATTCCCTGAACTAGATATAACCAATCATACTCGTTTGCAATTAAATAATTCGTAACATTTACTCTACGCAAAATATTTTTTAATAAATATCAAACTTAAAAACGCTTTACTCACTTACCACAAACGGCTGTGATTAGTAATAGCATAGAATACTGAATATCTAATTTGGTTTATTACTTTACAAATAATAATTTCATAAATACTCAATTCACACAGTGTTGCCACGATAAAAAAATACCGATATGCAATAATCAATTTATATTAATAAGCATATTAAATGAATTCATAAATAGCAGATGATCTATAATTCTAGATATTGTTCTCTTTTAAACGAATATAGTTTATTATTGATGGTTATTGTTGCGGTTGGCCACACCGCAAAATATCTAATCCTACTCGAAATACGTTCAGCTTTTTTTATCCCAAAGATGTTTCTTTAACTATTTCTTTACAATTACACCAAATAACCCCACTTCAATTCTTGCTGCAAATCCGCAAAGCTGGATTCTTGAGGTTTTTTTAATAATAAAAAAACATATATATTTTAAACGTAATAATCGCTTTTATTAGAAGATAAATAGTTTTATTATTTATCAAAACATTCTTGCCCGATTGTAATTTTTATATTATAAAAACATTCATTATAGATCGATTTAGATAATATGTATTCCTGTTAATATTTTACATAATTAAAAATTAAATCACCGATAGCAAAAATTATAGTTAAAAGTATAATAATAACAGAAAAATGTACATAGATATTTAAAAATTGTACATGCATCTTGTAATTACATATAAAAAAATAACAAAATATTAGGAATAATAAAAATAATATGATTTTCGACCAAACGATATGACCAATCACAAGCGTTTGCGGTATGTATTAATAAACGGTAATTATAAAAAAATAAACAATTTGGTTGTACGTGTAACGCCTGGGTTTACATCAATTGATAAAACATACCTCTATATCTATCGGTCGTATTCAGTATAATAGTGTAATGAGAGTGTGTGCATGTGGTGCGTATGCGTGTACACCAATACTAGCAAGATCTATTCGTATACCCACCAACATTCTAGCTCTAGCACGACTCGCTATTACATTGAATACGGCCGTTTGTTTCTTTAGTGTGTGTAGAGCAAATGACGAAACTTTATTCAAGAGACGGTTTATAATATTCCTGGCAATTAATTTATTGTCTATAGAAGTGTCATGTAATAATACGTCGTACATTCGAATATGCCCGGTCACTAATACACTCACACATACGAGGGCTGTGGCCACATGAAAATTGTAGTCCCTAAAATCCGACACAAAAACATCTATAATGATCATGTAAATTGTTTACACAGTGATATATTATTTGTCATTGAATATATCAAGCAACTTTTAATGAGGCACTTTAGCACATTAAGTTAAATACAGTGTAATGTTATTTTAAAGATAGACAAGTGACAGTTAAACAGTACGAGCGGTAGAAGCAGCGCCCCAAGCGGCTGACACACGAAACATCTCATCTGTACCTGCCATGGATTTGACGTCTTTTAAACTATTATTGGCATATCTATATTTTATACATTTATAAACTCATTGATTCTTGGTCTCTAAGCTTGTTTAATGTTTAATCATAGATATAAACATTAGATATCGCATTGTATATAAATAATTCGTGTAAACCCGTGTATTGTTGCACTATTCGATAAAGGCATAAGTGTGTCTCCCTCACTCAACACATTTATAGTGACCACTGAGAGTGGTTGTGACAATACTTAATCATGTTAAAGAAGTAGTGTTTGGTAAAAAGTATTTGAGTGTATGTTTGAGTCCATATGACATGTAGTAACAATGCATTTACCCATTTTACTGTGAAATATAACTGAACATATGAAGAGACATGTTTACAGTATAATGTTTGACAGGTAACTCATGTTTTTGGCCACTTGATCCACTTGAAGTAATTTAACCACTCAAGCGATATCTTATGTTTATATCTATGACTTTAATACGTGGTCTACAGACATTAATTAATTGATAATAATAGATCGGTAGTTATTGTTTGTATAGCGAGTCTCGATTGGCGACACAAGCATTAGACAAAAGGGTGATGACATGGTGAAGTCAATGAGTATGATGATGATGATGATGATGATGGGTGGATGGATGATTCTTTGTGAAGATCACGCGCCCCAATTAGGCAGAGCCTCAGTGCCGCCCTCTTGAACACGTAAGCCCCACCCCATACACACCACCACTCTTTGAGGTTATGCGTCATCCGACTTTTCGCCTCATCGATAAGACTTTTATATATTTTTTTCACATTGTAGTTAAAATAATAACCGAATTTTTTATTCATACTTACAAAATAGACTTTATAATCATTACTTATTAATGCTAGTGTTTATTTTTTTCAATAAACTTTATGGAGGCATGTCGACATGCAAATAATGTTGCCATAATGACATAATAAATAAATTGATTGATTGATTTGGAAAAATGTATTTTAAAAACCTCCTCCACAATTTATATTTAACTAAAGGTAACACTTTTGCGGATTCAGCATTAAAATAATACTATTTTAAATAAAGTGTACATACAAAACTATATTATTTCATTTTTATATCGGCAGAAAATATTTTGAAGGTCTTATGATTTGACAACATCAGGGTTATCGAATTTCTACAGGGCGTACTATATATTTTTATTATTTATTAAGTATTTAATAGACATACAAGCGCCAAAGTCACTACGGGGTACTTAACAGAAACAGCTGATTCGAAGATGGCTGCCCAAACTCGATTCCAAAAGCACTATTAATAATTTAAAAAATGCGATACTCAACAATCGCTTTATTGTGGTAATTTTTTAATACTTGATTTTCTTAGATTATTTATTTTCTTGTACTAATTTTAAAAATCACATCAATAGTATTGAAAGCTTCGTTTTTCGTGACGGTGTTTGGAGATGGTGGCGTGGGAGGGGGTTTATGCACTGCCAGGCGCCTCCAATTTATTTATTTTTTCCCCCAAATATTTATTATAACAGATTACAAAAATGTACATTCCGAATATACTTCAAATAACGTAAAATATTAATACAAACGTTTGAAAATCGTAATATTATATTAAATAAACACTGTTTTTATTGACAAACTCTCGGTGGCATGACCCGCCGAAATGTTAAATCCAATAGTCGAGGAGCATATTTAATATATTAGTGTAATAATATAACAATGCACCACAAATCCACACATAAATTATTAATAAATCATTTTTTATAACAAAATATTATTTGGCCCTTGTTAAATTATTTTTTATGTAGTAGTATTGGCGTCACAAGAAAGCCTTTAAAATATTTGAAGTTCAATTAAAGACATGTTGTATAGTAATAATAATAGTACAAAGCGCTGCATTAAAACTGTACTTTGTGGTTGTCGAGTGTTTGAAATGTATTTATTGCTTTGATCTGTAAAACATCATATGAATCACAAGAATGTACAATCAATAATTGATGTATGTATGTATGCATTTATGTATGTGTATATTACTATTTTTGAATATCGCTACTTTTTGCAGAAAAAAAAATTCTCCACTTGTCTCCTTTGTGACGTAATCTCTCTGTCATGGCCGAAACAATGGGCCGGGCCGTCTCGGATTATTATTAAAATTAAAACTATACTTTGTTTCATGAACGTGTAGAAATTACATGAGTTTTGCGGAGTTTTACCAGAAATGTGTGCAGAGAGTTAAACGAATAAGGCTATCCTTAAAGAGTGTAATAAAGCGATATATAATATTAGGGTGATTTTTTAATTGAAATTTTCAATTTGTTAATGTTGTTTTTAATTAACATCTTCTGAGAGAGAAAAAATAAACAAATTATTAACGTCCTATTAAAAAAACATGCAGAATATAAACAACAACTTTAACAAATTGAAAATTTCAAATAAAATCACTCTAATAATCTATATAATAGCCTAATGTGTATGTAATGATCCCACCCAAAAACTGGTTACACGTACAACCAAATACATTAACTAATTTAAAATAATGAAAGCTTATTGAGACATTTACATATTTTTTTGAATCATCGGTTAATAATTGATTGGTTATTACACTTTCGCCCCATAGTTGTGCTTATAAATTCCGCAAAACGTAATATATTATTTAAAAAATGCAATATTTCTTTATAAAACTTTAGGTGATAATTGCAAAGGCAAACTAACATACCGCGAACGGCTGTGATTGGTTATATCATTTAGTCTACAATTATGTTTAGAAAATATACCAATTGAAACCGATATTTGCAGTTCCGTCCACAAAGTCTAGTAATGATCATTCAACGACTGGTGTTGCCACATGAAATATATATATATATATACATATATATATATATATATATATATATATATATATATATATATATATATATATATATATATATATATATATATATAT
>JAGTTH010002355.1:0-11241 GCA_022606485.1 Agraylea sexmaculata
TGTGTGCTTCACCACCATTGATTATTATAAATAACACCACCTAGTCGCCATTTCGCCAATAATCAAACATCCCCTGCACACTACACCCACTGGTCCCGCTCCAAAACGCGAGTTAAAACCGCCGGTAAACGTTTTTTCGCCAAGTGTCTGCCGATGCACTGATCGATTGGCTCGGAGACGAGCGCGAAAATTCACACACGACGCCGGGTGAGTTTTCCTCCAAATTCAAACTAAACGCCTAAACAAAACACTGTCGCACACACACACATATATAATATTCCATTTTTGAAAATATTATGCAATGTCGCAAGTGGACTTGTTCAAGTTCAATCAGCTGACGAGTTCTCGCACTACGATCAATTTCAAAAGCATAATAATTAATTCCAATAATATTTCACACAATAAATACATTCACATATGAAGGAATCTAGTAATCATTTTTTTCGAATTCATATTGACATTAAATATCCAATTAATGTATTTGACTTGTGTCATTAATCTATCAAACGAGCAATTTTATAATCTCTCTTAATAAATAACAATACATCATGTACATCTTCACGTTTCAATATGAATACAATTTGGGTTTATTCTTGCCTTTATATTCCCACGCTATAATATATACAGGGTGTGTATGCAATTATTTAATTTATTTCTTGTACTGACATTGATAATATTTATTTTAATGTATATAAGAAGGGATTTTTGGACACATCAACTTAATAAACGCCTTACCTTCAATCCAGGATATCAGAGTAATCTTGGATCAAGACGATCGATCGGGATTTTATTAATATTATTCCTGATCTCCCAGTCGTAATAACCTATCATTTTTTTTGACTTGAGCGGGATTTCAACCCATGACCACATTTACAAATTTGTTTTTATAGACACAACAACGTGTTAATTGATTGTCTGTCGGTGATCTTAACTATTACTTGTTTCACAGGTCACCGAATTAATAATCAGTATTTACCTTACAATCCAGGAAATCAGAGTAATCTTGGATTAAGACGATCGATCGGAATTTTATTAATATTATTGATCTCCCAGTCGTGATAACCTATCAAATTATTATTCTTTATCTTATCCCATCAGCTATTATGGTGTATCAATAATCATGATTTTTATTTATTTACAATTTCATTTGAAATCAAACATAGAAGGTTTAATTTGAAATGAAGTTGACTTAGAATATTTATTTATTTATGGTTTTTTTGGACATATCAACTTAATAAAAGCCTCAGTATTTACCTTACAATCCAGCATATCAGAGTTATCTTGGATCAAGACGATCGATCGGGATTTTATTAATATTGTTTCTGATAATGAATCGTAATAACCGATTATTTTTTTTATACTTGTTAATAATTAATAATTATTTATAATAATTATTAAAGAACATGTTAATAATTACTTTAAAGAAATCAAATTTTGTTTTTTTATCATCCTGTATTAAAGATACCTGAAATTCTCATACACTTATTCATTCCACGTAAACCGGCGCATTTGTGATTTGCCAACGTAATCTTAACAGTCTCTCACGTGCATGGGTGACCCCTTTATAATAAATATTTTTATTTGTATATTAGTGGATATTATGATTTTTTATATTAACGGACGCTTGTCGTGGTTCCCCTTAGGAAACAATTCAAAGGCAATAGAGAGTCATTAGAGGCGATTCTCGTTATTACATCATTCTGATCCACATCCATACATCACATCATATTTATATTAAGATACACAGAATAAAGCCAAGGGATCAAATAGAAAAATTTACATTTTATAGACGGTAAAAATCTGTGCATTGTATTGTAAATGATTTTAGATAACGTTTGGTATAACTACAAAAAATAAGCGCAATTGGAAAATTGTCTCTTTTATGCATAACTTTCATCCCCTGACTTACAAATAAATACCTCAAAAATATCCGAAAATTATTACCAAGTATGTATTAAAAAGATTATTAGCCTGGATTTACACAATACTTGGAATTTTAAAAATACACGCCTCATTAGTGATATTTTATTTTTTAAATACGGTATAATTGCCTTATTTACTTACGTTGTACGAAACAAAAGAAAATTAAAAAATAAAAACATTCTCGGATAAGAAGGTATAATTTTGATTGGGATTTTTTATCCCCTGACTTCAAACTACCTCAAAAATAATGGCCAGGTAGAAAACATTATTAGATTTTAGACATGATTTATTATACATTTTTAATTTTAAAATTGAATATCACATAACCATGTATTTAAATTAAATAATTTGATGTTATTATATTCATAAAATTAACCAAAATGTTATAAAAAATTTTTATCAACAAATATTAAATATAATTCCATGTCTAATTGCTTGTCTAACAGCTTGGAATTTAATGTACGTTTCTTATACAACACTTTGTTTCTTATGGTGTTAGAGCAAATGTCAAACTTTGAAAATATCTATATATGAATTACATATAATCGTTTGCAGTAAGTCAGTTCCCTCTGCGCGTTTCTAAACTTTTGACATTTGATCTACAAACTTGTTTAGTCGATTAAGTTAAGTAAGTATGTGACTCAAATTGTGTATATAATAGTTGATTAAGTCTTTGTTTTTCGTTCGGAAAATTAACGAGAAATTAATCAAACTTTCTTAGAAATTGCGGGAAAACAATATTTATTTATTCAGTTGTTTCATTGTTTTCCTTGAGTTCACTCAGATTATTACGTGAGCTTTCTGGAACGCAAAGTTTATAAGATTCAAGCCATAAAACATATGGAAACAAATCCATTATATACACGGTTTAATTTGGAATGTAATGAAATAAAATAATAGGTTTAAACCTTTTCACTTGAAACTCGATCATTTATTTTGTTAATATGTATTGAAATAAATAATTTTAATGATATTCAAGAAGACGCATCTATAATACAGTAATCATTTAATAAAAATCAATGATAGGAGTTTTTCAATTCAAATTCACTCGACTATTTGACAATGTTTAATTTCAAATTAAATTGTAAAGAAATTAAAGCATGATTATTTATGCTATCAAATAATCTAAAATATTTGATTAACAGCGTATTACTTCAGAGGATAAGGCACGTAGCTACAAATACTGTGGTCATGGGTTCAAATCCCGCTCCAGTAAAAATAAAATACATTGAATTGATCGGTTATTACGACTGGGAGGTCGGAAAAAATATTAATAAAATCGCACTTGGTCGTCTTGATCCAGATTTAATCTGATTTCCTGTATTGTAAGGTAAATACTGATTATTAAATCGGTGACCTGTGTAACTAGTAATAGTTAAGATCACCGACAGACAATTAATTAACACGTTGTTGTGTCTATAAAAACAAATTTGTAAAAACTCATGTGGTCATGGGTTGAAATCCCGCTCAAGTAAAAAAAAATGATAGGTTATTACGACTGGGAGATCACGAATAATATTAATAAAATCCCGATCGATCGTCTTGATCCAAGATTACTCTGATATCCTGGATTGTAAGGTAAGGCGTTTATAAAGTTGATGTAATGAAAATTTCCAATAAATCGTCTTGATCCATGTTTACTCTGATTTCCTGTATTGTAAGGTAAATACTGATTATTAAGTCGGTGACCTGTGAAACAAGTAATAGTTAAGATCACCGACAGACAATTAAATAACACGTTGTTGTGTATAAAAAATCAAATTTTTAAAAACTTTCCCAGAAATCCCCTCGGGGCATCTATAAAATAAAACGTATTTCATTTTTATCTCCGCAGATTTTTTTTTGAGATTTAAACGCTCTTTACCTCATTTTTGTGAACTTGATTTATTTATAATGACATCCATATTTGACGCCTCGTAGCGAAACCTCTAATGTCCAAATATACGGTCGAGGGTATTATTTAAAAATGTAATTTGAATTTCATGCGTCATAGCAAAACTAAACATTTATTTATTATTTTGACTGAATAAACATTTACTTCGAGTACGTACATATATAGTATGTCTGTTTTGATGTAGGACCCTTGATTTCGTAGATCTTCAGATCGAGTTTATCTAAATCTTGAATTAAATTATACAAAAATAAATGAAATATTCGAGTTCGGTTTAAGTTAATTTGCTTGTTTTAGACGTCCAGTTTGCCTTTGTAATACAATACGTTTGACCGCCGCCTTTAGTGTATGTCGCTTTTTGTTCGCAAATCGTATAAAAAATACACTATTTAAAAAAATCCAAAGTTTTTAATTGATTTGCGGTTGATTCCGTATCCTACTTTTATTTATCAGCGGTTATTATAATGTTGGGAATGCGAAATAGATACGACAACTTGACGCATCGTCAACATTTGATATCTTGTTAGAGTATTTTATTACCTTCCGTTCACCTGTTTCTCAGATCTTCTAGTTTCTAAGCAAATCAAATGCTTAATATACTATTAATTCAAGACAATTTGAAATTTTATATTTTTTTGACACAACAACGTGTTAATTGATTGTCTGTCGGTGATCTTAACTATTACTAGTTGCACAGCTCACCAACTTAATAATCAGTATTTACCTTACAATCCAGGAAAACAAAGTAAATTTGGATCAAGACGATTTATTGGAAATTTTCATTTATATTATTCTCGATTTTCCAGTCGTAATAGCTGTTCAATTCATTCATTAATTTATAGACGCCCCGAAGGGCACATTAATCACGCCTGTGTTCACTCAATTATTTTGATGATGTGTATCTCACACTTCCATTATTCCTTTGTAAATCTTGGAACAGCTATTTTCAGTTACCTTATATCAGAGGAAAATAATTATTTAATACGATATGGGTTCCTAGAAATAATATACAAACATGTCTCAAAGGAAAATGAGTGGGTCGATTGTTTTCACACGTTATTAATTATAATTTTCTCAATATCCGATCGTTCTTTAATAAAATAAAACGTTACATCTCTGTGACATACAAAATGACTTTTATTGGATTTTGAAGAACCCACGGTATTTTTAGCCACATACCTTATCCGATCTTTAATGTGGTGTCGAAATAATGAAAGATTATTAGTGATCGTTGAATATTTTATAAAAATAAAATTAAATACCGTGACGCCTTCCCTATTGGCGGGATTCCCTTTATAAGGGGTTGGCCTTTACAGGAGAATATAGTAGAGATGGTTTCCCAGGCCACCACACAGCAATGAGTACTTAAGATCTAGTTTGCTAAGCTAGATCTACCAAGTGACTGTTTGAATCGAACCCGGGAGTCTTCACTCACGAATCCGTTACACTAACCACTGGACCACAAGGCCGCTCTAAATGAATATTTTATTATTGTCAAATATCCATATGTAAATTTTACTCAACATATATAATTTGTTTCAGATGACAAAGAAATACCAGTCAGATGTACGGAAATTTGAAGGATACAGGAACGAGTGCCGCGAATGTCATCCCCGAGACTAAGAATACTGGTGATATGAAAATTGTGATAAATAATTGTGATGCCAAGGATCGTGTAAAGAAAGTAAAAGAATAAACTCGTGTGTTTGAAATGTCAAGACATTTTAGAGCTGAAAATATCAAGCAAATATCACACTCGGCGTGTAAATAATTTAATTTAATTTAGTACGAATCGAAAGGTGAAACGATCCGACGATGTTGTCTTACATGTTGCCGGTTGAAGAAAAGCCTCCAGTGGCGCCCGGGGCCGCAAAGAATGGACTCCAGTTGGAGCTGGGGTCATCCAGAAACGGCCCGGGTAGCCCCACTAGTCCAGATAGACCCCCTAGACCCCTCAAAAGCTCCATAATCTCCAAAGAGAGTAGTGTTAGCTCCTTCGCTGGCAGTGATGTTACAGCTTCTTCGTTAACCCCAACGGGAAGTCAAATCGACAAACCGAAATTGAAACTCCTTACGAATGGCACCAAACACACAACACTAAAAAGGTAAGTCATTTATTTGTTTACTTCGCCGGCGTTTGTGCGATTTTTAAAACAACAAAAAAAATGTACACATTTATTTTAGTACATTAAAAATGATTAGGTCGCTATCTGAAAGCATCATAAGGCTTCTTCTACCAATTAATTCCCTGGATTGTATTTTCGGATTCAACCCCTCACCTTTTTTTACTCCTGTTGTTACCTGAACACACGCGTTTTTAATTATACTTAAATATTTTAATTCGATTTAATAATTATTAAAGTATA
The DNA here is from genome assembly GCA_022606485.1 of Agraylea sexmaculata. Lineage (NCBI taxonomy): Eukaryota > Metazoa > Arthropoda > Insecta > Trichoptera > Hydroptilidae > Agraylea > Agraylea sexmaculata. The sequence continues at coordinate 6,181 of JAGTTH010002355.1, forward strand.
TACTAAAATGAACACTTAACCAACTTCTATGAGACGTATTCGCACCTTCAATTAAAAGAGCACTTAATTACATATAAATATTTCCCAAAATATATAGTGCATCGTCAACGTTTCAAATGTAATTTTTTTTATTTATTAAAAAAAAAATATTCATATCGGAATCTATACAGCGTGGACTAACTGAAAATATTTTAGGGAATAGTAGGATATCGCAAATATAAGCGAAAAAAATATTGAACATTTTTACTATTAATTAGAATATTAAAAATATTAGTTACGTATTTAACAGTCACTACTGAGTACTTCACAGAAACAGCTGATTCCGAGATGGTGGCCCAAACTCGATTCCAAAGGCACTATTATTATACAGGGTGGACTTTAAATAACTGAGAATATTTTAGGTGGTGGTAGGGTATCGTAAGAATAAGAATGTAAATATTTTTTTTATTAATTAATATTAAAAAATAATTAATAATATTAATTACATATAACAAACACAATATACACGTAATAGTCACTTCTGAGTACTTACAAAAAAAACAGTTGATTATAAGATGGTGGCTCAAACTCGATTCCAAAATCACTATTAATATTATTCATTATTTTTTTAATTTTTAATTAATAACATTTTTTTAATATTTAATTTTTGTTCAATTATTCCTACCACCCCCTATAATACTATCATTTATTTCAAGTTCATACCGGGTTTATTACCTGTATAAACTAGTAATAAACTCTTTAATATACATACGGTGTGGACAAAATCATTTAAAAAACAGCCATATTAATTTCGTTAATAATAATCAAATGCCATGATATACTTTTGATTGACAAATAAATTAAAAGTCCTTAAATAACCTTGTGCACTTTTTTTCTTATAAATTTTATTATTGTTGTTTTAAACACGTTGTTTTTTTATGAATATGCTACCCCTTTTAAACAGGTAATGTTTTACCAATATTAAAAATTGTGTATGCTCGGAATTATGTGTATAATTAAAGTGTTGGGTCTACACACAATTAATTAACTGCTCAAGTACATATTATAAGATGTCTTCAATGAGTTTCTTAATTAATAATTAATAATGTTGTCAGGTAGAAGAAGACCGTGTTCCCATAGGTCCACGTGGCGATGCAACTTCCCTGACTTGTTAGTCTGGCTGGCTGTCTACATTGCCCCCACACTTCTATGATATTGTATCCTATAGGAATACCTAGTAAAATATACAAAACCATAGAACACACTAACACACGCATACAGCGGGGGCGAGTCGATAATGCTATGGGGGAGAGACATGCGCACAAATGCAAGGGGGTGGCGAATGGGGGCGTAGCATCCCCACGTGTCCTACTATAATACCACAATACCAACAATACTAGCTGCAATCAAACGATTTATTAGATAAAATTTACTCTATCCAATACTTCTTCATATAAATTCCTATCGACGCTCAACAAATCTACTATTGTGAGAAAAAAAAATAGATAAAATAATAATTAAATTCTGCCATAAATCTAAAAACGGATTCAAAAATAGCTTATCCGATTGTAAAAAGTCAATTATTATGTGTCGAATCATTTGATTGACTAACTTCATTGGTTTAACTCCATATTTTGTAATCACATTTAGTAATCAGTATAAAAACAAAGATTTTTTTTTTCTTACAAGCAAACAAAAATTTACAATTCACATATTCACTATGAATTTGTAATAATTTGATTGAAGCATAATATTTATTAATTATTTAAAATTAATTTATATATTTTTTTTGTTTTATCAATACTATTACATGTAGCTACATAACTTTTATAATAAACGAGACGATTATAAATATTAATTATTAAGTTTTATTGTCATATTTGCTCTTTTTTAAACTGAAAAATTGTTGTGTTTATTTTTTTAGCTTTGAAAGCTTTTGCTGTTAACTCTATACTTTTTTTTATTGTTTGCAGTATATAAACACATCTTTATTTTCTGTGTAATCATAGGTGCGTCTGTTAGTACAACCCGAACTTGACTCACATATTCAACCCAAGTTTAACCTATATATTGTATACTGAATCTCAATCAATTATTTCAATTAAATTGACAATATATTAACAATTCTTCTAACTATTAATTTTGTACATTTTTTATGTACGTTAGTGTGTGGTAAATTCATAAATAAATGAGTTAGTTTTTTTTTCTAAATGAGTAAATTGCAATAATTAATTAGAATCTTCAGTACCAAACATTTGTTTCATAAAAATGTGCATAGTATGATTTCGAAATTGAATTCCTTCTATTAGGTTTACTCTATTACTTTTCAATAGTATGCGTTTTCGCCCTTTAACTAATAATTTTCACAATTACAAACTATGCATTGTCCAAGTCAAAATAACTCGCACGATAATAATCTAAATATAGTATATTCATCTAGGTCTCGGGGTCAATTCTCCCCCTTGTATAATGACCAAATTGTATATTTTTCCAGTGTGGTGTAATTTATTTTCGTATGTCCCACAAACCGAATGTGGTATGAAATAATCGTTATATTCTGGCTGCACGCCATTCTTACAATATATAAATCACTACAATTTCGCGCAACCCTTCATGCGGTATTTGAATAAAATTAAAAAATCCAGGAAACCCTTAACTTTAATAAAAGGTGACATGGCCAAAACCAATCTGGTTTTTTTTAAATAAAAATGCTACAATTTCACACAACTGAATCAACACAGATGCTCTTAGTTATGAATATGACCTTTAAATCGCGTTAATTAAACACCATTTGCCTGCGCAATTTTTCAATGATATTGTAATTGAAAAGTCGTATGAATAATACACCACCGATGTGATTTGCCAGTCATTAATTGTATTTTTGGAGTATAATGATTCGAACCCCTCGGGTGACTAAATGACAATGCCCGATCCCTTCGCATTGTGTGAAATGGATCATCAGGTTTTTTTTATATTGTGTATTCACACATCGAGGTTAAGTATCAAAATAACATGACGACTTATATAATTTTATGGCGCTGAAAACATCCGACACGCAATAGTTTACCTCCAATCCATAGAATATATCGTTAGCTTGCTAAAATAAGCTCTTTTTGTAACGAAATCTCATTGTTGAAAGCGCATCTGCAGTTGTTTAATGTATACCCAAAGTATTAATCTTTAATCCTGACATATTATCCACACATTTATCAAATCATAATATATTTCATCCTATGAACAATTTATAAAATAAGATAGATTGTTCGTCAATTTCACTAATTATATTGACGTTTACTCTATACACTTGTAACAATGAGATTAGGGTTTATTTTTATCATTAACATTATCTAAATCACAGATCTTACAAGTCGTATACTACAAGGTGAACTTAAACTAACTGAAAATATTTTAGGGGGTGGTAGAGTATTGCAAATATAAGTGAAATAAAATATACATGTACTTTGTCAGTTAAATAATTAGGCAATTATTTTTAATTAATAGTAAAAAAAAATTTTTTTGCGATATAATACCCCATAATATATTCTCGGTTTGTTCAATTCCGCCCTGTAAAGAAGATTATATTTTATTAACGCAAATAGTAAAAGTGGATTCAAAATTAATAAAAGATATAATGGGCTAGAAAATTATAGAGTATGCCTTTGCAATTTTAAAACAATAATGATTTAAATAAAGTGGATTTCTGCCTTTAAGTACATTTGTACATATACACTCTAGGGCTCGAAAATTATAGAGTGTATCTTTGCAATTTTAAAACAATAATGATCTAATTAAAGCCCATTTCTGCCTGTATATATGTACGATTTTGTAATGAGAAATTTTATACACATTTAACTAGTTATTATAGCTAATAGCTTATTGTTGAATTATTTAAAATTTAAATTGTTAACCAATTAGCATTTAAAGGTGTGTAGAATGTTTTTAAAGTAAAAGCTATAAAGCTTCTACGTTACGAAAATAGTACGCCTGTTTTTCCATCACCACCTGTTTGAACTGCACTCGTAAACATTTTACGATTACTCCAAAGACTATCGAATGTGTTACCTTCATAATAACGACCTTTTAACACAATTTTAACCTACACGTTTAAATACTCTTCATATGTTTTTTTATGGATGATTTGTAAAAAAAAAATTTACGCACTACACTTTTTTAAAGCTGTTACAAATTTTTAAATTTGTAACAAATTGTTGGTTAGTACACTGTGTGGGGTGATTATATTTGCAAAGATACATGTGGTGCAAGGGGTGTTTTTATTTCCACCCTACAACAAAACAGAGGGGACAAAATTAATAGATTGGTCTCAATAACTTTAGATCGATATTACACATAGGGTGGGTTTCAATCTTACGACTAAATATTTTGTAGAGGTCAGAGGTTAGAAAAAAAAAATAACCACATAAAACACTTCGTCAGACAGCCAATCGAATTAACATAAAATAGTTGCCCATAAATCTCACGTCAGTGTGACCTTTTATTTGGACTTTTTGTAGTGTGGTGTAAATAAAATATTGATACTTTTATAGTGAGGTGTGTAGTTTTTTCGAATCGATATGTTTGACTGGTAATTTACGATAGAAAGTGTGAACCATATTCATTTTATTTAATAAACCTTTTGGCAGACCGGCTATTAAATATATAAATATATTTCATTTTGATGACATCAGCTAAAAGCTTCGTTCAATTTATAGATCAAAAGATTGATTAACGGCCAAAATAACCACGGCGATGTAATATTTTCCTTGTTTCAAATTAAATTCGATGGGCGCACCTTTTTTTTAGTACGGGTAGAAAAATCAATATAATAAAAACATTTTCTAGGTCATTCAATGGACTTAATGTTTAATGTTCGTGTCATGTTTATTTTATATTTTATTAAATTCAAATTAAATGTAAATGGCTCGATATGATGTTACATTGAGACATATGGTGGCGATGGATTTAATATACATATTGGATAAATACTCGTGTGATGATGATTTCTTCTCAAACTGTATTTAATATTAAATAAGAGGTTGGCTGTTAATTTTAAATTTGAATATTTGCCCCAGTCAAATAATATAT
>JAGTTH010002357.1:0-48074 GCA_022606485.1 Agraylea sexmaculata
AAATGTTTTTAAATTGTATAATTTGTTCTTTTCGCCCCCCATTCGATCGTTTAGTTTAGAGTACTCTGTTTACGAATAATTCTGAACCTCTTCTTGGATAAATCACCAATAATACTACTACTGCTGTTGTCCATTACTACAGAAATAGGGTTGTCTAATTTAAAAATATATTATTATTTATTTATAAATATATATATATATATATATATATATATATATATATATATATATATATATATATATATATATATATATATATATATATATATATATAATATATATTATTAACAATCTAAAAATATACAGTCTGAATGTTTTTTTTTGAAATTTATGTTTTATATCAACAACTTCAACATAACTTAAATTTGAAAAATGACCGCAATATAATTCAATTGCATTAATATGCTGGGAATATTAATTCAATTATTGCTGTTAACTTTTCGGCAGACCATGGGCCCAACAGTGTGATAACCAATGACATAATAGTGCAATGATAAAATATTTTTGTTGCAATATAAAATATTTCAACTTCAATAAGACACAAGTTTGATAGAAAACAATCACAAAAATATTCACCATTTTAAAATTTGTCGATTGTTGGTTTAGAAAAAAACTGTTAGAGCCATGATCTGCCGAAATGTATACAGCAATAAAAAAAATAGTAGATTGTTTTCAAAAAAAATATTTAAAAAAAACTAGCTCTTTTAAACGCTTATTAGAGGTTATATGATAATATGCTTATCCATATAATTACATTTTTATATCGTTATTATTTAATTATTTAATGAAAATGGGAGAACTGAGGGGCCCAATGACCCCATTTGCTCTTCTATACTCTGAAAAGATTGAATTTTTTATTCAATATTGGATCTTGCGTAATTTTTTAACATTGATTCCACGTGTATGTACAGTAAATGTGTACTTTGTCTGTTCGGATTTTTTTATTGATTATCGGTGAAAGGAAGTCTGTATGTATAAATATCAAGATGGTGGACCAAGAAGACGAGACAACAATAATTGTTTAATCACCGTAAATGTCAGTTCGTGTGGATTCTCGATTAAGGCGTACATCGCTCTTCGTTACTGTTGTTTAAACACTGATTAAACGAGTCAAACTCAACTGCTTGGTTCACCATATTGATATTTATACACCTAGGTATCAGTTTTGTTTTGTTTCTCTTGTAAAATTTGGTAAAAACGGACTGGTAAATATTAGTAAAAGAGCAGAGGAAGGCAACCCTGAAGATGATCCAGCAGATCAAGTGTATATTTCACGTTGCCCCTTTCTTCGTGATTCTCATCCTCTAAATCTGTCTCCCTTATTCCTATTCGAAGGGATGAGATTCCTGGTGAAAAACAAGTCTATAAAAGTGACTTCTCCACGCAAAACTTGGGGGCCTCTCCTCCACTATCGATTCAATGCTGTCTCTTCACATATAATACTATTCTACTTCTTATAAATTAACAAATTAATAACCATTTGATCGCCAAACTACGTTTAATTAATCGATTCGCGTTAGTATGCATATTATAAATATATTGATTGGATTCCAAAATCACCATCAATATTCCACTTTCACTCGCTTTTTCTCTTCCACCCATACAATAATTTGAAAACCAGTTGTATGTCAAAAACACGGGAGACAAAGTTTATCTGTCATTTTTCGATCTTTCTAATAACATCGCAATTAAAAGAATTTGAAATAACTGGTGGTATTTTAGGGGGTGGTAGGGTATCGTACGAATAATTATTTAAAATAAATATTTTTTATTAATCAAAAAATAAATAATAATATTAATAGTGCTTTTGGAATCGAGTTTGGACCACCATCTTGGAATCAACTATTTCTCTGAAGTACTCAGTAGTGACTGTTGCGTGTATATTGTGTCTGTTATACGTAATTAATATTATGAATTATTTTTTTAATTAGGTTGAAAAAAACATGTTAATACTATTTATTTTTTATGTACTCTTCATTTTTGTTTCAAACCTTTTTTTATTATTATTATTATGTTTGTCTTGTCTGTAAAAAAAAGGTAATATACAAATAAATTACTCACATTTGTAGAGCACTGCACTGCTTGCATTTTAATTATATGGGAAAATGTAATATTTGAACAATCTTATAAGATTTTGCATTCAACTTTATAGTCATTAAACAAGCTTTTATTGTATTAATTTATGCTGAAACAAATTTCACAAAAAAGAAAATATTTAATTATTTATATAAATTATAAATAAATATGAATATTCATGTCGATTGCTATTTGAATGTATGAAAATATTTATGAACTCCTCTCCTATTACAATTATGTAAATACTTGGAATTATGACTCGAACAATAAACACTACTTATGATTCATCAAACTGCTTTTATTCCGATGACAAAATTAATGTGCAAATATATCTCCTACAATTCTGCTATCCTGATACCTTTCATTGAAATATTCCATTACTGTCCCGCCAAAAAGAACAATTAATTTTTATTATTATATCTCGTAGTAAGACCTTCTATACGCTATGTGTTCCTAATACTTTAATCGGAATATTCCAATATTTTTCTTATAAGATCGAATTCGTATCGATCGTATTGCAGAAATCAGCTGACACATTTCCTACAATTCTACTATCCTGATACCTTTCATTGAAATATCCAATTACTGTCCCGCCAAAAAGCATAATTAATTTTTATTATTATATATTGTAGTAAGACCTTCTATACTCTATGCGTTCCTAATACTTTGATTGGAATATTCCAATATTTTTCTTATTAGATCGAATTCGTATCGATCGTATTACAGAAATCAGCTGACACATTTCCTACAATTGAACTATCCTGAAAACTTTCAGTGAAATAAATATTCCATTACTGTCCCGCCAAAAAGCAGAATAATTTTTTATTATTATATCTCGTAGTAAGACCTTCTATACGCTGTGTGTTCCTAATACTTCAATCGGAATATTGCATTGTTCTTCTACTTAGAATAAATTCGTATCGTCATCGTCATTGCAAAACAGCCAATATATCTCCTACAATTCTGCTATCCTGATACCTTTCATTGAAATATTTCATTACTGTCCCGCCAAATTAATTTTTATTATTATATCTCGTAGTAAGATCTTCTGTACGCTATGCGTTCCTAATACACGTATTGGAATATTCCAATATTTTTCTAATTAGATCGAATTCGTATCGATCGTATCGCAGAAATCTGCTGACACATTTCCTACAATTCTACTATCCTGAAAACTTTCAGTGAAATATTCCATTATTGTCCCGCCAAAAAGCAGAATTAATTTTTATTATTATATCTCGTAGTAAGACCTTCTATACGCTATGTGTTCCTAATACTTTAATCGGAATATTCCAATATTTTTCTTATTAGATCGAATTCGTATCGATCGTATTGCAGAAATCAGCTGACACATCACAATTCTACTTTCCTGACAACTTTCAGTGAATTATTCCGTTATTATTCTCACTGTCCCGCCAAAATCATAAATAATCTTTATGCTTATATCTCGTAGTAAGATATTCTATAGGCTATGCGTTCCTAATACATTAATTGGCATATGGCACTGTTTTTCTGATTAGTATCTTCAACGTCATTGTAGAAATCAGCTGATACCTCTCCTACAATCCTACTATCCTGATACCTTTATTGGTTAAAAAAGACCGTTATATTTTAAAATGTTAAAATTCAGTTAAAGTGTTAAAACTAGATCTTCTATATGCCATGTGTTCCTAATACATTGATTTCAATATTGGACTGTTTTTCTAATTAGTATCTTCAACGTCATTGTAGAAATCAGCTGACATCTCTCCCACAATCCTACTATCCTGATACATTTATTGGTTAAAAAAGACCGTTATATTTTAAAATGATAAAATTCAGTCAAAGTGTTAAAACTAGATCTTCTATACGCCATGTGTTCCTAATACATTGATTTCAATATTGCACTGTTTTTCTGATTCGGATCGTCATCGTCATTGCACATATCAGCCAAAAGATCTCCTACAATTCTACTATCCTGATACCTTTCAATAAAATATTCCGTTACTATTATCAGTGTCCCGCCAAAAATCATAAATAATCCTTATGTTTATATCTCGTAGTAAGATCTTCTATACGCGATGTGTTCCTAATACATTCATTTGAAAATACTGCATTATTTTTCTAATTAGATCGAATTAGTATCGTCATCGTCATTGGAGAAATCTGCCAATATATCTCCTACAATTCAACTATCCTGATACCTTTCAATAAATATTCCGTTACTATTCTCAGTGTCCCTCTAAAAATCATAAATAATCTTTTAATATATCTCGTAGTAAGATCTTCTTTACGCGATGTGTTCCTAATATATTAATTTGAAAATAATGCATTATTTTTCTAATAAGATCGAATCAGTATCGTCATTATCATTACAAAAATCAGCTAGTACATCTCCTACAATTCTACTGCTCTGATACTATTATTGATAAAAAAGACCGTTATTTTTTAAATTCAGTCAACTTGTTTGAACTAAAGCTTTTATACGCGATGTTTTCCCAATACATGAATTGGAATATCGATTTTTTTCTAATTAGATCAAATTTGTATCGTCATTATATAAAATTAAAAAAAAAATTAAATCATTATTCTCACTGTATGGAGCCGCCTTGTGGCCCAGTGGTTAGTGTAACGGATTCGTGAGTGAAGACTCCCGGGTTCGATTCACGGCACCGGAGTCACTTGGTAGATCTAGCTTAGCAAACTAGATCTTAAGTACTCATTGCTGTGTGGTGGCCTGGGAAACCATCTCTACTATATTCTCCCGTAAAGGCCAAGGTGGCCTGGCCAACCCCTTATAAAGGGACTCCCGTCAATAGGGAAGGCGTCACGATATAAATTCTCACTGTCCCGCCAAAAATCAAAGCACTTCATTACACCCACTTGGACTAGGTCTGCTAATAACCCATCGGATGAATAATTTAATATTATTACTATGCAAGTGGTGTAATAGGTTTAAGGGGCTGCTTTGTTGTTGTATAATATCCCAAAGTCAATAAATAATAATAGTCGTCGGTTGGAAAACACATATTTTGCGTATAAAAGCAGAGGGATTTTCTTTAAAATTGGGGTTTGGGAAAGACGGAGAAAAGTGTGACAGTGTAAGATGAACAAGAGTTTGAAGAATACTTAACACACAATGACACTTTAAATAAACTGAATGGCCCATTTGACTTTTGACCGTTCCTTTCTTCGCACTGGATTCAACAACTAAAGAGTATTAAAAAAAAGACAGATCTGAATCAATAATTTACATTATAACGACACTCTTTAACTGCTTAAAAAATATATTTCATAATATTAATCAATTTCTTTTCATTTTGTTTCAGTTACGGAGAAGGAGATCAGGCAATGGTGAGTTTTATTTGATATTATTTATAATATTTAACCAAATCCTTTTATTATTTCAATAGATTAGAGTGTCGCAGCGCACCGTGCAAACCTAGAATCGTTAGCTCACTTTATACAAAATGTCTTTAATTTAACCATATTTCAGATTATTACAGATTGACAGCGACTTTTTTTATTATTTGCCACGTGTTTTACGTTTGGTGATATTGTTTTTTTAGTATTGGAGCATTGCACGGGTGTCTCTTATTATAATTATTATTACCCAGATAATAGTATGTATTGAGATACATTATTTTCTAAATAAAACACAAAATATATACAATATGTTTTTAATTGAAGTTCAAATATTTTAAAAGGCTTTCATGTGATGTCAAGACGACCACAAAAAATAATTTACTACAGGTCAACAAACTACGCAAATTAAGTTACATTAATAATGACCGAAGATTCTCAAACTGTAATAATATTTATTACATGAAAAGCTTTAAAATTTTCGAAGTTCAATTAAAAATATGCTGTGTATATTTTATTTATTTATTAATATACCGCCAAATGGGCTTTTTGAGGTGTTATTTTTTACAAATTTTGTTTTTTTGGACACAACAACGTGTTAATTAATTGTCCGTCGGTGATCTTAACTATAACTAGTTACACAGGTCACCGACTTAATAATCAGTATTTACCCTACAATACAGGAAATCAGAGTAAACCAAGATCAAGACGATCAATCGGGATTTTTAATAATTTTAGTACCGATCTCCCAGTCGTAATAACCGATTAATTGTCTTGAGCTTTTATACACTTATTTGTGTCAATATAACCCATTGTTCTTTTTTACAATTTAATTATTATTTATTTACAGGCATAAAGGATTCTTGAAAGATTGCCCCAACGGTTTACTAACTGAACAGGTCTGTAAATATACACTTTATATGAAAAACCAGGTTAATTCTAATTGAAATTTTCAATTTGTTAATGTTTTTTTATGCTCTACTTTATTTTTAATACGAAGGTAATTAGTTGTTTGTTTTTTCATTCAAGTAAATTATGAATAAAATCTTTTAATACGGTTTTCATATGATGACAACACTCATCACAATATTTAAAAAGCAAGTTTCCCAATAAATGCTGTTTTTTTAAATCGTCATGTATTGTGCATTATTAAATATCTGTAATATTAATTATATAATATTATTATCATTAAAATACCCGTTTCTAGATTTTAGATATGTATTAATTGTAGTAAAATAATTATATAAAATATTATTATTCCATCTGGTAACACTGATGGTTGAGGGATCTGTACAAACAAACAGACATATAACATACACACACCTTCAACAATTATATTTATAATATTAATGTGTATGATTTCAGGGCTTCATCAAAATCTACAAGCAATTCTTTCCTCAAGGTGACCCGAGCAAATTTGCATCTCTCGTATTCCGTGTGTTTGACGAAAACAACGTGAGTAACACTTACTTACAAACGATTATTGACTATTAATTGTTTGTTTTATTTCAGGATGGCTCTATTGAATTCGAGGAATTCATCAGGGCCCTCTCGGTCACGTCAAGGGGAAACCTGGATGAAAAGTTGCATTGTGAGTCAATCAGCATAATTTTCTATACAATCGAGTATTAATATTGCAATATCTTTTACAGGGGCTTTCAGGTTATACGACGTGGACAATGACGGTTTCATCACCCGAGACGAAATGTACAACATCGTGGATGCCATCTACCAAATGGTGGTACGTATACATTCAAGGCGTTGGGTGGAATCTTAGAGAAATTATAATAAAAATGTGTAATATACTTTTGGAACATGGTACGTCAGTTCGATATTTTCCTAGGAATTTCGCTTCCTCATGTTCTTGTACCACTTGAAGGCGGTGGCGCGGTAGTATACTTCTGTCTCGCCTCCACTTGTATACATCATATTTAAAAATAGAGAATAATAAGACGTGCTCAGTTCCCTAAAATTATCTGTGACTCTATAATTTTCCTGCTATGAGGGTGGAATAAGGGCGAATAACGCAACACGTCAGTTTATTCGGATTACATTGCTCTTTAATACTATTGTTTAACCATTATTAATCAAATGTTGCCTCAGTCAAACTCATCTTATTGGTCCGCCATCTTGATATTTATACATCGAGTGCAAATATATCGGTGTTATTGAATACACCCATTTTTAGTAAAACTACAATTGTATGTGTAATTAATTATATTAATTAATTAGTATTCTTCGAACTTCTGCCCCTAGGTCTGCTTATTTTATAAAATTGTTGTGTTGCATTATTCGCCCTTATTCAGTAAAATGACTTACTCAAAATACTCGATCCATGTTCCCTCAATTGTAATTCCGTAATAATGAACTGAGCCGCCTTGTGGCCCAGTTGTTAGTGTGGCGGATTTGTGAGAGAGACTCACGGGTTCGATTCACTGTGTCTACTTGGTAGATCTACTAAATCTGAAGGACTCATTGCTGTGTGGTGGCCTGGGAAACCACATTCTCACGTTAAACCTTGCTAACCCCTTATAAAAGGAACTCCCGTCAATAGGGAAGGCATCACTGTATAATAATGAATGTGCATGCCTTTAAAAAATATTTTGATTTCATGCACGCACTTTACTTGCATGCGTCTTGATATACGCATGTAATAAGGTGTCACTTGCATACTCACAATTTCCGATTAAATACTTTCTATTGACAGAGACATGAAATGTGTAATAGATAATAGATGAATTTACATTAGTTGCCGGTCAAATAGGACTATTTAAACTTAAATAGGTTAAATAATGATTGAAAATCAACATTTTTTTGAAGTTTCATACAAATAGTAAACAAACGGACGGCAAACGAATTTGCGATGAAGCAGCACATGTCATACATATTAAGGACTATTATCGCATATCTTCAATAATCAACAAATATAAATGCAGTCTCACTACCAAATATTCTATTATATTTTGAATATGTGGCTCAGTTCCATAAAGACTTAAGAGCACACAGAATTTTTGCACGATATTATTTCGCTGGAGCAGTCGATATATTTGGGGCGTGTTGCCATATAAATAAATAAATTGAAATATCCAACTAAATAGCGATAATGTGTTCCAGGGTCAACAGCCGCAGGCCGAAGATGAGAACACGCCTCAGAAGAGAGTCGACAAGATCTTCGACCAGATGGACAAGAACCACGACGACAGGTTGACCCTCGAGGAGTTCCGCGAGGGGAGCAAAGCCGACCCTCGCATTGTCCAGGCTCTGTCTTTGGGCGGTGACTGAGCAGGACTTCGCCCCTACAACACCTAAAGCCACAACAATATATACTAATATATATATTAACAGCGTGGCTATATAAAACCATCGCAGCTATATTTATTTAACTCACACTCGATTACAACCACAGAGGTCCTGTCGGATTATTATTAATGCACAACTTACTTCTGACGCACAGTTATTGCCAAACTCATCACTTGTACAGTAGCGCCTTGATAATCCAAACGACCCCATCTTCCCCTGAGACTTTTTCCTAAAATACACTAAATTTTTTTTAAAATATACACCATAAGGGGTTACACATACGTTCATTCCAAACTGACAGTTAAATTGCACGTGTGTGGGACCCCTGGGAAATCAATAGACATTTTTAAAAGACCTCGCCAAAATCTGGTCGATATATTAGCAGACAAGCAATATCAAGATGCCGGACCAAGCAAATGAGTTTAGACTCGTCTACTTGGCCATTTTGATATTAATACATCCAGTTGTATGGCCTGCTATATCGATGGTATGCATTAGGCGCACTGCATATTTATTTCACATACATTTTCAATCCACGAAAAGCCGACAAATGTATTTTGAAATATTTTTTTTTGATCCGAGATCAAATTTTATCTTGAAAATGGTGGAGCTTTAGTGCCCATTTCCCCTCATTTGCTATTCTATACATAATCTTATACTGTATACTTTATGAATCAATCTTTAATAACAATATGGTATTTTAAAATCAAAATTATATTTTCGTGAATTTCGGGACATTGTTTACTTGTTTAAAATAAGCAGATGAAAATACATATTGTTTTTTTTTTATATTTTAAATATGATAGAAGTTTGATTTTGTATATTTTTTTCCAAAAATATCATCCATCTGAACAGGGTAATAATGTTTTGTGTTCGGATTATCGAGGCTCTGCTGTATTATTAAAATATTCAACTACAAAAATAAACAACATTAATTAAGAACATCAGACTACTTCTAAGCATCATCATCCACTAAATTCAATATATGTATATTTTTGTATCGAAAGTTAGAAAAATACAGGTTACTAAGCGCCAAAACTTTCAGACGGACATTATTTTAGGTTTTTTATAAAAGAATATTTTGATTTTCATACAAGCAGCGAAGCAATATTTGTCATTAAAATATTTTAACATCATTAGGAGACATATTATATATATTTTAATACACACATATTGATGTAATATGGGAAAAGCAGTGAGTATTTATTACAATAATTACAAATCATAATGCGACAGGACTCGGCTACTTTACAATGGGTTTCGTTTATCAAATTTCTATACTTAAAATACATACATTACATAGAAGTTAGTCATAATGTTAATTACAATTTCAATTGATATTTTAATATGTGTGCGATGAAAACTTTGTAGATATGTTTTTCATCCGTAGGTGAACTCTTTCATCTTGTCACTTTATATTGTTAATAATATACACTATAAAATATTGCATTGTTCTATCACAAATCATTCGATATTCAGCGTTAAATGTTAGAATTTCCATTGTTAATCGGAACGAAAGGTAATATCAATTTACTGTAAGCTTTCAACATTATTTATATTCAACCGAGCCACTTGAAATTGCATACAATATCCGCTAGTGATATTATTAAAAAAGAAACTGTCTTATGAGGAATTATTATTATAATTAATTAAACGCCATCGTTAATTTACAACATTGAATATTGCATTTGAAATGCAGGTTTAGTCATCGAATATGGATTGATATTGCTTACATTCAACGTTAAGTACTCTAAATATTAATACTATTATTATATAAACATATATTCCATCTTTGATCCCAAAAATATTTCTCGGTGTTTTTATGAATGTGACTTAATTTGCACTCACTATTGTTAAAAAAAAATCCAAATGCCAAATAAATAAAATTAATTAAATAATCAAGCGGAATCAAATGTTATATATCGATTGGAAATGGGCGGGGTGATTTTATGAGATTTAATGGTGTTTGCCTTTTAGTGAAAGCATTTGAATCTAATATTGATAGTAAAACAATTTTTAGTAGTGAATGAATTGGGATTGGCTCGATCGATATAAATAATATGCCGTCTCCCGGCGCTTAGTGATAAAAGTGTGCTTATGCGAAAGACGCATCAATATAATTTATGTTAGCATTGGAATTATAATTACGAATACATATTTGTAAAAATGGGTTGCCCCAGTTGACCGTGTACGTTTCGACTCTCGATTAATACGGCGGCAACCTGAAGACAGAGTAAGCTTTTGCGTTAACAATGCTGTGATAATAACAATCATAAAATGTTGAAATTAATCGAGACGACACAAAGGGAAACCCGGTTTCGCATAAACTCGCTTATAACAAATATTATTATTTCAAATAATCTGTCTTGTCAATTAAATTTTCTAAAACAGGCTTCTTTCTTCAAATAAAATTCATGCTGCATTTTTTTTTTGTCAAATAACCCATTGTAATTATATCACTAATAATTGCATTCACTTTGAGTGAAGTTTAATGAGAATTAAATAATATAATATATAAAAAGCACTTTTCATGTATTTATGATGTTTTCGATGTCTTTTGTGGAATCATTTTGTCAAACAATTTCACAATATTATTATAAAATATAATGTTCTTACATAAATAAATTGGATTAAAAAAAAATTACACATCTTTTATTTTTCAGTCCGGGTAATCGAGGAACTAAATATATATTGAAGGTAAAAAAGCTGATTCATAGTTCTAAATTTAATTGCTTGTATTTAATTTTATTAAAACAATTGGCTCTGATTAAGTCAAATAGCCTTTTTAACGTCAATATGTATTTACGAAAATTATAAGAAGTGGAGCGGGCGGAAAAAACAAATAAATAAACTATACAATAATAATTAACAGAATTGAAGGAAAAAATTTCGTATACAAGTTTTTTTATTTTGTTCCATACATAAAAATATGTTTATTATTTACGTAGTATTCAACAATAATCAATAAAAATTCCAACTATAAGGAATTTTATATAAATCACCATTAAATTATTAATGCAAGAGTTTAGTTTATTATGAAGTAGTCGCATTAGAATAAAACGCCCAAGTTTGTTAATTTATAATCACTACGAAAAGGTTTATGTACAAATAAATAGAAAATCCCTATTATTTGGTGTTACGATGAATGAAAACACGTGTATTTCTGTCCGTACACTTTTATTTTATTAACTTTAAATAAAAATACATGTTAATGGTAAGTTTGCTAGCTTTCCGTGAAATAGTAGTTTCAAAAGGTCAATATGAAGAATTCACATCGAACAAAAGTATGAAATCAATGAAAGGCAAGCCTTCGACTAACACTAGTGCAGACAGAAATATATAAGCAACCTTAAAACTATAAATTTTTCACCATTTTAGAGACAGTCATTGATAGTAAAATGAAAGAAATTAATTCAGACTGTACAGAATAGCATTGATCGAAGAGCAATCCCATTAACTACATTTACATACAAATGGAAATTAGACAACTGCTCATATGCGGCTGTTCCCTTAAGGATGGATGGATCGAAATCAAGACAAGTGTCCACATTTATCTCAACCAATATACAAACAGGATAAATCAAAAAGACATTGCTTTTTTTATATAATAATATAAGTGTATATATATATATAAATTCAATAATCTATTCTTGACTATTCCCAGACCTTTTATCCTAAACTTTGTACGGGGAGAGTATTGAACTATTAAATAGTCATTGAAAAGATAACAGCGTCGACATCCACCTAACAAATTGAATAGGATAACAAAAACAAGATGTATTAACGATCAATTTATACACAAACATACACCCAAAAAAATTATTAAAAAAAAAAAGAAAACATTCATAAACTATGACTATTATTACTGATATTTAAGGGGCATTCAACTTTGTACAAAGGCTATAAAAAAACTAGCCGTACGTTTGATTAACAACATTAGTTATCACTAATATTAAAAAAAATAAGTGCAGCGCAGAAAAGCATTTCGCCATTAAACATTATGATCATCACAAGTAAATTTTAATTAAATACTAAGAGAACGCTAGCATCAAATGAAAAATACAAGCACAAATTGTCAAATAAACACATACATTATAATATGGTTTTACAAAAAAAAAACATAAAAAAGGCAGTATTATTGCTTGTGATTTATAATTTTTTTTGTTAAATAAATACTCTTTAGAAAAATATGCATCATTTTAGCAAAATCTATAACACACACAAAAACACTTCACATCTATTTAGAATTGTATTGAACTCAGCGTTTATTATTTTTAGACCTTGTTTCTATATTACAATATGTCTATTATACATATTAAGGAGGTATTTGATTCATTTTATTATACAACATCGACATTGTAAATTCGAACATGGCAATTACATTGAAAAGTACATAGTGAAAGAAACAATGATAAGTAAATTGGGTATATTTATAAATATTCATATATTTCATGAAGAAGCGAGATATCAAATAATAATAATACATTAGAATCTGTAATTGAACAAGAAATTCATTGTCGATAGAAGAAATATTATTGCAAGCCAACAATTGCTCGACCTTATGTATCAAATTATTGTTATGTACATACACACTCCATTTATATACATACAGTAATAATATTCAGCTTGTTAGAATTTTAAATTGACTTAAGTGAAAATGTATCGCGAAGCATTCCCTTGACAGATTCTTATTAAATGAAATAATAATGCATATGTATAACCACCGTCCACCGAGGATTAGTCTCCTCCACCATTAGGCGAGACTGGCTATTTAAAAAAAATGCATATTCAAAACTCATAAACTAACATATCACATTCAACAATGACTCATTTTCACATCATTATAACAGTACAACAAATACATAATCATCAAAAGTAATAAGTAATAATTAATACATGTGTATACATATAATTTTTAATGCAGAAGGCACAATGTTGTTGAAAAGTTAATCATTCTTACCTGGGTCTAATCAGATATAATTATTATCATAAAAGGTGATTTAAACATGTTAACAATTCATTACGATTACATTTGTGTGGAAGTGATTTGTTTCATTACAATACTCTCCCCTAGAACATTCATCATTACATATTTTGCTATGAATCAGTAAAACACTGATCGTATTTAATTATAATAAGAAACTTTCTTTGAATATTTAACATTTTCATACATACATACATAATATTTAAACATTTTTCCTATTACATCTAAGTTACACGGGGGAGCTTTGTATTCAGCACAATATAAAATAACCAATGGTGGATATATATATATATCCTTTTATCTTATTGGTAAATTAGTGTATAGTTTTGTAAAAATTCTTCCTTGATATTTTATGTATATATTGTTTATTGCTACAACTAGATATGCAACTCATATTAGCAATTTCCATTAGATAATTATGTATGTATATATGTGTATATTGAGTGTGGGTCCACTGGATTCATGTTTTATGTTCAATTCATTTCATATACACGTGACAGGTATATAGTTCACGCTTTTCCTGCTCTTAGTGTTTCAAAATTATAAATTATGTCCACATTTCACCTTGTGCACAACAATATAAAAAGGCGAGGAAAGCTTCACAAAAGAAAAAAAAAATTATAACATATTACAAGGCGCATACACAAAAACAATTATAAATGTTCGTTGTCGTAGCAACAAGGTCTAGAAGATAGTCGGGGCTAAATTGTTTAAGCTTCACCATGCTCAGTAGAAAATGTATAGAGAAATTCATAATGATTACACAGTTTGTTATATAAGCAATGGAAAGGGATTTTAACAAAACAATTTATGGGAAGTTCGCAGTGGAACAAAACTAATCAATCAATACAGTAAACCTGTCTAAAATAAGCATCACTAGATTACACAAAAGAACAAAATTTTCATTTAACTAAACAATGATTTGTGTATATAACTGACAAAGAGATTTTAACATCCGAAAACCAATTGATTTATATAAATAAAGAACATTATAACATTGAGAAATAAGTTTACCGTGGATAATCCCGAGTGAAAAATAATTACAATAAATGATGCGGCTACCGGTGATGATGAAATTTTTAAATATATAAAAATTTCCATTTGACATTATTATAAATACAAATCATTCCCTCGTTCACATGACAAACTTGCCAATGATGATGCTTATCACCGCAATTAGAATAGCGCCTGCAATAATTTGTGCCGGTGTTAGATCATTGAATGGCGATGATTGAGTTGCAGGTGGCGAATAAGAGTGTACCACATTGTCGGATCCCAACTTTAAGCGTAGTTGTTGTATTTCCTCCTGAAATTTCAAGTCAATCATTAATATTTTATAGAATTTACAATAATAACCAAATTGAAACGCCCAATAAAAAGAGTATAAAGGATAAAAACAAATCGCGTGGCAGAAACCACAAAGTTTTTTCTAATAAAATAAATGGAAAAGTTGTTTATAATGAACTTGCAAGAAAATAATTGCAAAAGTTCTAAAAAAAAAAAAAAAAAAGAGATAAAAACGTATAATAAAATACACACCAAAAAGATAAAATGTAAATAAAACGGTGTGTATTTTTCATACGTTAAGTGCAGCTGTATTTACTAAAGACACGTTTCAAAATAGATTGACATATGCAATCAAAGTCCTTTAAAAGACAACTTGTTTTACCTTTAGATAAATATTTTCTTGTCGCAATTTGCTTTCTTCATCCCTAAGTTGCTTAACTTCAGCTGCTGCTTTTTGCAGTTCGCCGCCAATTCCAGGTAGAGGCGCCTAAAATTTCAATAATTTAGTATCACCACATATGCATAAATAAATTATAAAATAATCACATGAAAATCATCAGAAGAGTCCACCTTTGGTTCAGCTTTAATATCAGCAACCTTCTTCACTTTATCGTTCGATTTAAAGAAGGCAAAATTCTCAGACGCCGCTTCCTGCTGAAATCCGTATTGCAACATTATTTCAGGTACAAAATGCATATTGGATATTTATGATAACAAAAAATCACCTGTTCATTTCCTTGATTAGCTTGAGGAGGCATTTCAAATACACACTTTAATTTGTGATTCATAATTCTTTGTGGATCGACATTTTTCCACTAAAAGTAAGCATACAATAAATATACATTATTACTACCGTAAAATAATTAGAAAAACCATATAAGTTTTTAATAATCATACCTCGTATTCAGTAAATGCAGCTTGAGTGCCATCATACGGCTCGACTACTGACTGAACCATAAATTTATGTTTATTTTTTTCAGTACCACTCAGTGGTGATTGTTGGAGCCCAACTGTATAATAATAGTAAATTAAAACCTCTAATATATACTTAAATAATCAAAAATACAAACCTAATACTTCCACCCATGCTTTTGGGCCGATGAAACCAGAATTAGGACGGACACAATATCTCCTGGGCGCTGTAGTCTTCAATTTGTATTGAATAACATTTTGAGTTAAATTTGTCAGGGTTATTTTAGATGTAACCTGGGTGTTGAAAGGTCCTGTGAACAAATTTTAAATATAAGCTCATGTAAATTAATAACAAACTATATTATGAGGATAAACTATAGACTTGAAGAGAAAATTTAATCTATTAATATTAATAATTTCAAAAGTCAATATATGACGAAAGATGAATCATACAAGGTCAAGAAAATGACAAATATAATGATTGCATGTTTGAATAGAACAAGGACACTGTTTGTTAAATAATACAATATGTCTTTTTTATGCAATGTTTAAAACAAATCCATCACTATACAACTTTCTGTTGATTTTAACTGGATTTGATTCATAATATACACTAATGCATTTCTCAGATGGATAATGAACACCCGGCAATTGAGGATATAATAATTATTGCTGTTGTCTGATAAGAGTGATAAAATAAATCCAATGTTATTGAGTAATTGGTTTGAAAAACAAAACCACATTAATAAACTTTAAACCATTATAATTAACTGTTAATGCATGTAATATTATGAGATAAGATTTACTGATAATTAATAATAGCACAATTTAAATTGTGATTATTCATAATAAATGGATATATGCTGACTCGCATTGTAAAATATCATAAAACAGTTGATTAGGATAAAATTCCAATATATTCCTACTACGCGGAAAAAAAAATGCTGTTGTGTAAATTAATTTATATGTAAACATATAATTGAAGACCTTAGCGGAAAAACAATAATGCAATGTCATAAGAATCAAATGGTTGAAGAGAGATTAAAATATCATCAAGTATTTCCGTTGGTTTTTGTTATTGATGTAATTTGTATAAAGTCTGTTGTAAAAATATCACAATAATCTAATTGATTTAGGGTTATCATAGGAATGATGTTGCAATTAGTCAATGAATTAACCTTGAATCTGTAATCATTCATGAGACTTTTGTATAATTGTAAACACGGATGATGTAAAAGATATTGAGTGACAGTTGGACGAGTGGGCGCCATGAGTGACGAACAAGCATGATAAATAATGGTTTAAAGTCCATGCGCCATATTGTCAGCGAGCCGTGTATGCAGTAATAGGCGTATAAGGGGGCGTGGCGACAGGTGATGGCGAGGCTTACCTATGAACTTGAGCTCGTTCTTGGGGTTGATCTCGAGGACCTGCTGTGTCTGGTCCTTGGTGGGCAGGGCTGCGGCCGCGGGGGCCGTGGGGGCGGGGGCGGCCGGCATAGCGGTGCTGGAGGCGGCCATGGTAAGGTGCGGCGTGTAGCGGTGTGGTCGTGGCCGTGGTGTTGTGGGGCGGAATGTGGTGGTAATGTGGCGCGGAGTAGTCGAGTGTGTGATGGCGGCGCCGCTGCCGGGCACAGTGACCTACTGCGCACGCGCACACATCCAATCTTACAGTAGTATACACTCACCACGTCGCACGATGTTCTGTCCTTCCACTTCCCACAACTAGGTGACCAGCTACTCGTTTTGTCCAGTGGCGTCACATGTAGGAATGTATATTTATTATATTAAAAAAATACTCTGTAGCGGCTAACTGGACAGCGCAGATATGTATTTATGCGCTTCCAGCTAGCCGCTGCGAGTAAAGTGAATAGCTAACATCCCGTGTACTTCCACTCGCCAGTCGTGTGACTCGCCTCGGACGGGCAGGATGTAGTCTGTCGCTCCTCCTGTGTATACTTAACCTACAATAAATACTGGCCAGTCTCCAATCTTTCATTTCAACACTCAACTCAACTCAACACTCTCACTCCTGCACTGATATATCGGACCCACAATCATGGGGGCAACTCCTCGTACCCCATACTATACTATTTATTTATTTTATAGCGCCATCTGGACAGCGCAGATATGTATTTATGCGCTTCCAGCTGGCCGCTGCGAGTAAAGTGAATAGCTAACATCCCGCGTCCTTCCACTTGTCACTTGAGTCTCGAACGACATGCTGGCAATACGCCACACTCCTGTGTATACTTAACCTGGCCAGTCTATCATCTTTCATTTTCAACACTCACTCCTGCACTGATAATCCGGACCCACAATCATGGGGACAACTACCCGTACCCCATCGCGCCATCTGGACAGCGCAGATATGTATTTTTATGCACTTCCAGCTAGCCGCTAAGAGCTACCGCGAGCAGCCTCCTGAATCGCGCGTCCTTATACTGTCACTTGGGTCTCGGACGAGATGCTCACAACACGCGACGCTGCTTTGTATACTTAACCTCCAAATAAATACACTGGCCAGTGTCTCTCATCTTTCATTTCTACACCTACTCCTGCACTGATACATTGGGCCAACAATCATGGGGCAACTACCCGTTCCCCATAATTTAACTTATGTATATATAAAATAAAATACCGTGACGCCTTCCCTATTGGCGGGATTCCCTTTATAAGGGGTTGGCCAGGCCACCTTGGCCTTTACGGAAGAATATAGTAGAGATGGTTTCCCAGGCCACCACACAGCAATGAGTACTTAAGATCTAGTTTGCTATTATTGTCGACTTATATTAGGTGGGTATTAAAAGGTATGATTGCCGATAACTTATAACTTTACCGATGGAGGTTTGTGTGTGTTGGTAAAGTAGGGAAAGTTTACGTATAGGTTTGGATGCACTGTGTATGTGTGTTAGCAAGTGTATAGTACACAACAAAAACATCTGTACAATCCTCAAGATTACACTTAATACAAATAATATTACAAAATAATTTATTCATTTTAATGAAGTGGTATTGCATGCTTTTTGAATAAAAGTTTCAAGTTCAATTTATTGAGGTGTTTTTTAATAAATTTTCGGTTCGGTGGATTATTTGAACTAGTCATTTTGCTTCTGACTATACAATAGTTGCGATGAGGAGCGTTAAGGAGACGTGTTGACAGGCAGACGGCTAAGCAGTCACCAACTCACATATGAAACATGTACGTACACTTTCCATACTTCACTAACACACACGAGTCTCCATCGGTAAA
This sequence comes from Agraylea sexmaculata, assembly GCA_022606485.1. NCBI lineage: Eukaryota > Metazoa > Arthropoda > Insecta > Trichoptera > Hydroptilidae > Agraylea > Agraylea sexmaculata. The sequence continues at coordinate 19,154 of JAGTTH010002357.1, forward strand.
GTTGGATGGACACTACAATAATGTGTTGTAGACGGGGTTATTCAGATTGACTTGAGAGATGTTTGATATAGTGGATTGTGTTAATCCGGTGTTGATACGGAACGCCACTGGGTCGGCGATGGAGCGGCGCGGGGAGAAGTATGTACAAGGGGCGCGGAGACATCGTTCAATGCAACTATTTATGTATATATCTATGCATCCAATACCCCCCACCACCGCCGCCCCACTACACCGCGCATAATACGGGAAAACACACACACACACAAACCACCCCTTATTAATTAATACACTGCAATGAAAAATATCAATCGATAATAATCAAATAAATATCATTCTATATTATACTTAAGTAATTTTAATTTAAATTTTAAATTTTTTATGATGTTCTGCTTGTTTTTTTAATAGGACGGTAAGAAGTTTGTCATGTTTGAATTTTCAAAGTAATTTATAAATAAAATAATTTAATACGGTTTTCATAGGATGACAACACTCATCACTATATTTAAAAAGCCCGATAAATGCTGGGTTTTTTTTGAGAATTTTCATTTATTATGCATTATTAAATATCTTTAATATTATTTTGAAATTCATTTAATATTAAGATTTTAGATATGTATCCCATATCACTATTATTCTTCCATCTGGCAACGCTGATGGTTGATGATGGATTCGCACAGACATATAACATACACGTACCTTAGACAATTATATATATTACTAGAGTCATAGATATAAACATAAGATATCGCATGGGTGGCTAAATGCGTGTTTAGTTCAAGTGGTTCAAGTAGCCAAAAACACGAGTTACCTGGAAAACATTATACTGTAAACATCTCTCTTCATACCTTCAGTTATATTTCACAGTAAAATGGGTAAATGCATTGTTACTGCATGTCATATGGACTCAAATACATCTAGGCTACTTCTTTATATGTAAAAGTATTATTGGGTTATAATCGCCACGTGTATTGTCACAGCACTCACAGTGGTCACTAGAAATGCCTTTATCGAATAGGTGAGAAGAGAGCAACAATACACGGGTTTAAACGATTCATTTATAAGCAAAATAATTATATAAAAAAAATATTCTTCCATCTGGTAATACTGATCAATGATAATGGTTGAGAGATCTGTTCAGACACACGAATAACGCACAGCCATACGAATAACATACACACATATACAAATAGAATAATACAATTTACAAAATAATAATTCAAAATGCTCGTAGTGTAATTGCCACATGTGTTCAGCCTATCAGAATTGATGACATTTGCACTACAAACAAAAGAAAATAGTATGTAAAAAGCTGTTGGGTTTCTTCAATTACTATACTTTATTTATAGCCACATCTTTCACCATGGCTTCTATTGATTGATGTCAAGTAAATGAATTAACCTTATGACAAATACATAAAAAAACAACAATTTAATCAAGACCATTCGCCGTCGCCTTTGTATCTAAAAATATTGGCAAATAATACATTCTTCGTATCGGGCGAAAGTTATCGATTGCAAGTTAAACTTGTTATGAATAAGTATTGCACTCAAAAAGGGACATTTTTGAAATTAAATAACCGGTTGTGTAACAATATGACGTATGCGTGTTCAATTTCAAATTTGACGTTGCATACATTTCTCAAACAATCGACGGTGTATCGACAATTGAGGTATGGTTATTTTTTTATAATTTAATATATTTTTAATAATTATTTAATTGAGTTTGCCATATTGTCGTAGTATTGTTGCAGTGTGTACGCATTGACACGACGCGAATACAGCAGACGTGGCGGAGAAGCGCAAGCCTACCTCAATAACACAACATAAAAATAGACATACAGACAGAACCGGGCCCTTCATATCCTAAATAAAAATATACCCGATACCCACGACAACATTATCATTTATTAAAAACTGCATATTCTGACGGGTATACCCCGTAGATTAAAGAGGTTTACCCCACGTCGCGAAATAACGCGTGAGTGCGCGCCGTTGCGGGCGATTAGTAAATGAATCGATTTTACAACACATACATAAATATTAAATGTCAACAAGGATTAGAAAGAAAGGTCACGGTTCACTGTATTAGATAAAAAAAATATATACATACACGAGTTCATTTTATAATGTAATCGATTATTACCCTAAATAAAAAATACACATAGGTAGTTTGTTTCTGCAATAAACATAACCGAAGTCATTCAAAACAAATGCCTTAAAATGGCCTTAGATCTTGAACCAGGGCATAGATATAAACATAAGATATATAAGGCAAACATTATACTGTAAACATGTCTCTTCATATCTTCAGTTATATTTCACAGTAAAATGGGTAAATGCATTGTTACTACATGTCATATGGACTCAAACATACACTCAAATACATCTAGGCTCACTTTTTACCAAACACTACTTCTTTAACATGTTTCAAATATTATTAAGTATTGTCATAACCACTCTCAGTGGTCACTATAAATGTGTTGAGTGAGTGAGACACACTTATGCCTTTATCGAATAGAAGAGAAAAGTACAACAATACGCGGGTTCAAACGACTCATGTATAAGCAATGCAATATCTAATGTTTATATCTATGAACCAAGTTCATATCTTAAAGAAGTCTACGAGGACATTAAGTTAAAAATGATCACATCAAATATCGCAGATTTGAGTATTATTAACATTACACTTAAATTACTAACATCCTGACTAAACCGATTATAAGTAATGTAAATAAAATCAAATATGATTCATTAGAAATCACTTTGAAATAATTCACTCGATTTATCCAAACATACTAGTATTTAGTTTTAAGCATAATACTTTATAATTGTTTTTGTCAATGTAAAGTCTAATCTTGTTATTATTTATTAATCTTCATATCTGTAAATGTTTTTTTAAATCCCATACTTTTTATGATTTAATATTAAGTATCTCTGATTTCACATAAAAATGTTATTCTCATGTTAGTTATAGGTAAAAAGATTTAATAATTCTGTACACCTAAGTCTAATTCATAAGATGTTTTGTATTATATGGACAATGTAAAATTCAAATTAAATAAAGAAATTGTAATATATAATAAACATTACTTATATTTAAAAAAAACCACTGATGCAAAAATAAATTCATTTCTATATACAGCAAAACAATCAAACAATAATTTAAGCTAAAAGAGCTTAACCAAGTTCACCAATTTTACCTAAATCAGACCTATTTTCGTAATATTATAGTTGTTTATGTAATACTCATTAATTTATGATTACTTTCTAACGGATAAAGCTATTTTTTTAAAGACACATGTTCCAACCTAAATCAAACCTATTGGCACTTAAATGATGTGAAGGTGTTTCGCTTTTGAACAGCACCAATATCAATATGGCGGACCAAGCAGATGAGTCTAACATATCTTGGTAAGGACTCGTCTGCTTGGTCCAAAAACTTGATATTTATATACCGAGTTATCTAGCATTCTCGACGACAGCACTCGCTAATGATATATTTTTTTTACTTTCTGCGATTGGGATGTTTCTGCAATAATTATATATTATGCTGATTGTTTTTTTTGTACAATATGCTTATTGTGAATTTATAAAAACTTAATTAAGTGTATTGAATGTATTTATATTGCTAAATGGGAATAAAATATACAATCGCGAAGTTGTTGGATTAAGAAATATGTATAATTTTCTTGATTTAAAATGAATTTATTAATGTAAAATATAACAAATCAATTGAGGTTATCGAAGTGGCAACACCGCACAATATTGCCATACGAGTGTTGACGTCATGTCGTGGTGAACTCCTGAGCTGGTGTGAAGGGGTGCGACATTGTTATTGTTTACTATATTACACTCTTCGGAAAGTCACCGTATCCTCAGTTTTACATCATCTACACCCTCTGCGTGTCTTTGCAGTCTCCAACAGAAGAAATCTTGGACAGGTAATAAATGGGCGGCGAATTACAACGCATAGTCGGTCGGATTACGTTCGTGTGTCAAACGCAGCCATTTTCGCCTATCAACATTCCCAAACATACCGACCGACAAAAGATCACTTCGATCATCCAACAAATATTTTCAAGGTTGTTCAAACTTTCACGCACAGTTATGTCAAACTTGCTAATGAATCAGATTCCGCGTATTCGAGATTAGATATGCATATGTAAATGTGATTATTAAATTGGAAACTAAATGGCATCTGATTTTATACATTAATTGGTGTATCGAAGAAACACTGAGCATTTGCAGTACATACATCAATGATAACTTTAATATCTCAATCACTACAGTACAATAAGTCAAGAAACCCAATGCACATTGAAGGCATCATCTATTCATAAGTAATCGGAAAATATAGAATATTAAAAAACTGTTCATTTCTTATAACCCAATAGTTGAATACAACAAATGAGTTAGTCTGAGAAAATGGAAATTGTAAAATGCTTAAATTAGACATATCTTGCACTTCACTTCTACACCCGTCCAGTTTTCTTTGTATTATTTATATGTGATTTCAAAATCAAAGAATTTTTGTAAAAGCAAGGTCATATTCTCGGTAAGCGCAAGTTAGTTAATTTATATTGATTTTCTAAAGAGCGTTACAACTGTTAACTCTGTAATTGATTTAATCAATGTGTATTCTTAATATAATTGGCATACATCCATAACCATATATATCATATTCATTTGTGAATTTCAGCTTAACACAAAATGGCCAACGGAACAACCTTACAGAAAGCTATCGATTTGGTAACAAGAGCGACTGAAGAAGATAAAAATAAGAATTATGAAGAGGCTCGCAGACTCTACGAGCACGGTGTTGAATATTTTTTGCATGCAATAAAATGTATGATATTATTTTCATATTGTGTGTTGTTCAATCGATTAGAAATACATTTGAAATATTTTTATAGACGAAGCTCAGGGTGACAGAGCAAAGGACAGCATCAGAGCTAAATGCCTCCAATATTTGGACAGAGCAGAGAAGCTGAAAGAGTATCTAAAGAAAGATAATAAAAAGAAACCGATTAAAGATGGAGATGCCAAGTGAGAAATTATACTGTTTGATATTCAGTCATTTTTATATTACATAACATCTTTAACTGTGATTTTAGAGATGACAAGAGTGATAGCGATTCTGATGATCCTGAAAAGAAAAAACTTCAAAGCAAATTGGAAGGAGCGATAGGTACATGTAAAATAATATATATAGCTATAGGTTTAATTTAATATTTATTTTTACCCATTGTAGTTGTTGAAAAGCCCAAAGTAAAGTGGAGTGATGTCGCTGGATTAGAAGGAGCAAAGGAGGCTTTGAAGGAAGCTGTAATTTTACCAATTAAATTTCCTCATCTCTTCACCGGGAAGCGTATTCCGTGGAAGGGAATTCTTTTATTTGGCGTATGTTTTATATTTGTATTTTTAAATATTATCATTATAGGATTAATTACAGTAAAATAATTAATTTGTAGCCACCTGGTACTGGTAAATCATATCTTGCCAAAGCTGTGGCAACTGAGGCCAATAACTCAACATTCTTCTCAGTGTCTTCTTCCGATTTGGTCTCCAAATGGTTAGGAGAGTCAGAAAAGCTAGTTAAAAATCTGTTTGAGCTCGCCAGACAGCATAAGCCAAGTATTATATTTATTGACGAGGTATGTAATTCCTCCAAAAACATATTCAAATCCACACGGAAATTAAACTATTCAATTTTACAGGTCGACTCTTTATGCTCATCCCGTTCAGATAATGAATCTGAATCAGCTAGGAGAATCAAAACAGAATTCCTTGTACAGATGCAAGGTATACTTTAATTTAGATTGTAATGCGTTTAAAAAAAACACCAATTCTGCGTTTATTAAGAACAGTGTTTTTTGTTCAGTATATTAATGAAATTCTACCGTTACAGGTGTGGGAACTGATAACGATGGTATTTTAGTGTTGGGTGCAACCAATATTCCATGGGTACTCGATGCTGCCATTAGGTATAGAATTAATTATTATCATTGTTGTAATATAGAACAGGTTAAATGACCAAAATGATTGTAGGAGGAGATTTGAAAAGCGCATTTATATCCCATTGCCAGAGGAACATGCTCGACTCCTTATGTTTAAGCTGCATCTCGGAAACACGTCTCACCAACTCACGGAAGAGGACCTCAAATGTCTAGCGGCAGAATCAGAAGGGTGTGTATTACAACCTTTAACACAACGAATTAATTAATATTAATAATAATTATTGTCCATAGTTATTCTGGAGCTGATATTAGTATCGTAGTGAGGGATGCGCTTATGCAACCAGTTAGAAAAGTTCAAACCTCTACCCACTTTAAAAAGGTCTCTGGTCCCAGTCCAACCGATCCAAATGTCATCGTCAACGATCTCTTCACTCCGTGCTCTCCTGGGGATCCCGCTGCCATCGAAATGACATGGGTAGACGTTCCCGGCGATAAACTCTACGAACCCCCTGTTACGATGGTCAGTATTCACATACAAAAAATACCATTAATGCAAATCATTAATTCTTAATATTTTCAGAATGACATGTTGAAATCACTCGCCACTTCTAAACCGACTGTCAACGACGACGACATGCTGAAGTTGAATAAATTCACAGAAGACTTTGGACAAGAGGGCTGAGCATATTTAAAACATGAACAAACATAGAATAATCTTAGCCCGTTACCTAAAGTATCAGATTTCATTGCACTTGCATTAATAAACTGTTTCAAATTATTAAAAAAAAAATTATCCCCTAAATTCTATGTCTATTTTTGTATTCCATTTTGTTGTAACTACATACATTTGTTTGAAATATTATATAATATCTCTTCCAGAAATATCTCCTTGTAAGTGTTATCATAATAAAATTAATGTTTACATTTTTGTGTCTTATATGGCGAGAGACATGTAAATTATTTTTTTCTGTATATTATACCAAGTTCATTTTCTAATATTAATAATAATATAAGCTTATAGATTATACTGCGGTGTTTTATTTCACCATTTTATTGCGTTAAATTTTATTATTTATTGCGTTATTGCATTGATTTTACATTCAAAGCATTCATTTTATTCTTTTTCTTTCAATTTTTTGATAAGCGGAGAAACTGCAAATTAATAAGTGATTATGTAAGTATATGTGAAGATACGAGAAAGTGTTTTATGCATCAATTGATTTAAGTGGGAAATTACTATTTGGTTCGTTGCTGTTGATTCCTCCCAGGGTTATCAGTCAATAAAACACTCATAGGATAATTCGAATTGTATTAAAGAAACTTGCACATAGTACAAAAAAAATAATTTAGTAAATATTTAAAATAATAAGACAGCAAGTCAAAAATAGACACCACATATTTCCCGCGACCCATCATAATCTAAAAATAGTTCATGAGCGAGCTGAAGTTGTCACTGTTTTAATACTTTTATGTTATCCAAGTTTTAATCGTAATATTTATTTTCAAAACTATGTTTTATATTAAACAGTAGTCTCGATCTATATTTACTTATATGAACTCAATTGGCAATCGTAAATGTAGTTTGCAATCTACGCTGTATAAATTTGATGATTGGTCGGGAATTGAAACATCTAACATATAATAGTTCTGTCATTGTTGTTTGGTTTATTTTATTCATCAGTACAAATTTTTAGTGTTTCACAACATTGCAGTATAATTGACGGATACCCGTACTTTGGTTTGAATATAAACCAATGGGTTGAAATAATTTATAGGAAATGAGGTTTGCATTGCATGTCAAGTGACATCGCTATTATAAAATGCAGCCTTCTCTTAGTAGTTGAATAATAAATATAGTGTAGCATTCAAAATTAAATTATGCACAACGCATAAATATGATTAAATTAGAAGACATGTTCTATTACATATCTAATATTTAAATATTTTTATAAAAAAAAATGTACAGGATTACCTCGCATTGTTCCGCCAATATCCTGGACTAAATACATTTTGTTTTTTTTTATGGGCATATAATTTGATTATCTGGAATGTACCGCAGAACAAATTGTATAAAAATAAATCAAACAATAAACTAGCTCAGGGAATAAGGCAAATAAGTTCAAATCCCGTTTAAGTCTAAAAAATATAATGATGTGATCGGTTATTACGACTGGGAGATTGGGAATAATATTAATAAAATTCCAATCAATCATCTTGATCCAGATTTACTCTGATTTCTTGAATTGTAATGTGACGTTTATTAAATCGGCTGCTCTGTATAGTTCTCCGTTATGTTTATTCGATACATCTGAAAGACCGAAAATATCCACGATGAATAGAAAAAATATTGATAACTTTCTGATGTCTCCTGACATTTACAAGGAAAATATTTTCATCAACAAATTGCTTGTTTATATGACGCAATAATAACAAAACCATTATAAACAAATGTTATTTCAGGAAATATTTGATTAGATTCGACTTTTTTGACCTTAAATAAAATAACATTTTATAAAACATTAAAGGCGGCTTAATATAATATTAAACTATTACTACAAGGTCATTCTTATTATAATACTAGTATTTAGTTAAATAAAAAAGTTATACTTGGTAACAATCAATGCTGAAATTATTTAAATAAAGAAAAACTAAGTGGTATTTTTTTTTAAATTTTATTGATCAACAAATAAATATGTATACAATACGGAGGGAAGTATGAATATTGCAAATGGAGGGTAATTGTATGTACGCAATGAAAATAAATAAGAAATCAACACAAATGAATATGATATAATTCAATAATAGTCTTTCTAAAGCTAAAGTTAATTGAAATATAGTCTCATTAGTCCATCATAAATACTCATAAAAAGTGTTTTATAATTATTGAAAAATACACGTATGAATTTTAGCACCATTATAATTTCTATAAATGCTCACTAATGTGCTAAGGAAAGGAAAGCTTAAATAGTAATACATAATATATAATCTTGAATTGACTGTACTCATAATATTTTTATCATTAACAAATTATTACCGAAAGTGACTTAGAAAGCAGAATACCATTTTTTACATGATCAATATTGCATTATTTAAGAGATTGTCAAACATTCTCAATTGACTTCTTTTATTTGTCAGCACTTTTATGAAGTTAAGTGGAATAAGACTCACATCAACCAACACAAACACGACAATTATTATGACTAGAAAAATATGTATTAATTTTTCAAAATTGCCAAAAAAAATCAACAACAAAATGAAAATCACAATTCACTATGCGAATTTTGTAACAAACCTACACTGAAACTTTTTATATTTTGATCGACATATAACGACTATTAAATTTGTAAATTGTATATAGAGTATAGATACTCTGATTATAAATTATGTACATTTATTTATTGATAAATTTATTGCTGAATTATTTATTAACAGTGAAAAAAACTTACTAATGACATTTCAACAATGGCAAGATTTTAAATCTCCCATATTTAACGTTTTATAATTTAAATTAGAATATTCTATGTAAAAACATTTGTACATTGTGTTTTCTTTATGTAGAATATTGCCTTAAATGATCTGAATCGAAGTATATAACAGTTATTGTAATATCATCTCTGTATGAACGAGATATATCGGGTGGAAGACTTAACATTTCAGAAAGGATAGAATGCTCTATGCCGTAATCTGTGCCACCGAGAGCGTGTCTCAGAAGATGTGTCGCTACATTATTGTCTTCGGGTTTGAGTTTCAATCCTTCTTTTCGGTGTAAAAGTAAATGGTTGATATCGGAGAGCTTGACATTTTTTTGGGGTAATTTCAGAGGGCTAAAAAATACTTTACCCATCATATGCTCGCCAACAAGAGTGACTACTTGCAAGGGTGTTAATATATCCCAAAGACCGTCGGAAGCCATCACTAAAAATTTATCCTTGGGAGTCAGCTGGTGGTAGGTTATTTCCGGTTTTCCCGATAAGTATGGTGGGGTATGATAATTAGGAGGCACTGCATGGGGTCCGACATATTTGATTACAATATCATTCATTATCTTCTTCGACCATTTGTATCGAAAGTCTCCCAACGATCTCAACGGAGCCAACTGCCCAAGTAGTCTATCGAATTTCAAAACGGTTTCGTACTCTCCGCAAGGATGTTCGGCGAGGATTCTTTCAACTTCCTTCGAGTTGTCTGAATTGTGCTCGATAGACAGCTTCTTTGGCACCCACTCGTTGTTTTCGGTCAACGTGCCCAAAACTGCACTGCTGTCTCCTACGTTAGCCACGTGGAGATGAGGTCCGGTAACATGTGCCAAGCAAGAAACCGCACCCGACATGGCCACTGAAAGCAGCCGTTTATCTACTTTTCCATTTTTTTTGTAACTTCCAAGTACCTCGTTTGATATGTCCGAGTCTATTGTCAAAAATGCTCTTTCCAATGCACTCTCGATTGTCTGTTTATCTTTGTGTTCATCATCGTGTAGAAGTTTTAGAAATGAATTAAAACTCTGTTCATATATTGGTTTGATATCGTCTACTAGGTCAGTCTAAAAACAGAAATGTAAATTTCATAAATAAAAAATACAGTAAACCCGTTCCGAGACCCCTTTATACAAATTTTTATGATTTAAATTAGAGATATACAGTTTTCTGGAATGAGAGTTTTGAATTTGTTTTATCAAAATTGGAACTAAAGTAGAAGATATTAAGTGTTACTTAAATGCATAATGAAAACATGATTTATCACTAAATCTAAAATCAAATTGCTGAACGGGAAATACAACTGGTTATTCCACAGTTACGTGTCGATGCACTTGAAAACCTGTACACCGATGGTATTCATTCATGGTATTTCAAATTTTAAGCTTCTTAACTAACCTGTAGTTCAAAAATATCAGGAACCGAGCTTTTGGAATGGAAAGTCGATAATATCTCTAATTTAAACCCCAAATCCAGCAGAGTTATGTGATATTTAATTTAAAATGCCACAATTAGAAAATGTATTAACGTTAAACATAAAGAGTTTCGCCACAAATAATTGAGTACTGATTATTGGTTTTTTTCACTGATATGAATATGTAAAAATGAGATTTTACTGTCAATTTTTATTACCTTATCGTTGAAACGTAAAAGTAAGTCTTCTCTTTTTGCTGCATTCAAATATTTGTTCAGTACATCTTGTGGAAGCAATGAAGCCGCTACATATTCCAATAAACGTTTGGATAAAACCTGAGCGCAAGCGGGTCCACCGTGTCCATCAAATATTCCGAAAAGGTAACCTTAATAGAGAAAAATCCAACAATTAGATTATTAAATAAAACATTTGATAAATTGATTGAGAATATTGATGTGTTTTTTTTTACCCCAAAAGTGTATTCTCATTAATTCTTATTTATAGTAGAACTTGAATATTTCAAACATTTAAAAAAAGTATATAACACACTTTGATAATTAAAAATAGAATATGTGTAATTTAAGATTTTAGTATGACATTAAATTTATCATAAAATTTGTTGTTGAAAATGTCAGTCTAAAATTTTAAGCATGATTAATTAAATTCAACTGACAATCAACAGTTTTTTTTATATATACAATGTTCTATGATGTCATCATCTTAATTCGTCAAACAAACAAACAAAATATAATACATAGATTGAAGAACATGCATAGCAGATAAAAAAGCGAAATAAAAAAAAACACAAATAGAAGTGAAAAAATACTCTACTGTAAAAAAGTAAGAATAGAAAATTAATAAAAAAAACGCACTATAGAGTAAATTAAAAAAAGGTAAAAAGTTATGACATTAATTAAATTTTATCGCATGTTAATTCACCACTAGTTAAAAGGCACTGCGATTCACATCTTGTATCTTCCATAGGATTGTTGGATGGAAGCTGGTTTGAGTCAAAAGACTTTATAGAACAACCGTGAAATTCTTTTGTATATTCATTTGCTTTCAGCAAATTAGTAACCTGAAATAAAATTGATTATTAGTTACATTTATTATCAATACAAGAGAAACACATTTCAATGTGTACAAGTCGATGAGTATTTGTAAAAATTTAAAAGAAAATCCACTCAATTACATTGAGATTGGGTACATTTGATGTAACAGTAGATTACCACGTGTTAATTGTGTAATATCGATAAAATGATCTAGACGCATATTTTAATAGATAAAAATTCGGCGTCCAAGAATTTTAATAAATCATAAATGAGAATGTGTTTAAAGTACTCACATCTTGAGGACTAAGTGGAAGTTCGTTGGTGCTTTTTGATCTAACTATGTATCTATTGCAATTTAGAGCTTTGAGAGTGGCGGTACCATCAGGGTATGTCTTTAAAATTTGTTTGGGCACCCTCGACCGCAAGCAGGATGCCATTGTAAGGTGGTGGGGTTTAATTATGAATTATTCAAGGAACAGATGTACGTGTTTGGAGATTATCATTTGAAATAATGTGGGAGAAGGTACAACATGCATCGATGACAGCTGATGTTGATATAAGCTGTCAGCTCTGGACAGTGTTTACACACTCTGCATGCATATATATATAAAATCAATTAAATAAAACTACAAGCTTTTCATAACAAGGAACAAATAAATCACTACAGTGCTAAATTATAAATAAAAATATTATTTATCATTAGTGATAGATAATACAATTCATTGTTAAGTTGACATTTTTTTTTAAATAACTCCACTTTCTGAAATATAATAAAAAAAACGGATTTTGATATGGAATTTAATAGGCTACAATGGGTCCTATTTTCTTTATTAAAGAATTCCTCTCATTGTGAAAACAATGTGAATTTGTCATGTCAGAAAAGAGAATTGGTGGAAGGCTTTCTTTATAAATTATTATAAGAATCATATTTAAAATTATGTTTAAAGTCTGTATGATTTGTAAAAAGTACACAGATCATTAGTTTATTATTAAATACAGCAATTGCTGCTGAAATATTGATATAAAGTAGATTCTACTAGTTGTATAGACCAAAACACAAAGCATATTTAGGAAATCTGAGATCTTTTTCGAATTCCTATATATGTAAGCTAATTCAAACTACTTTTATGTTTATCTCTCAGAGTTGTAGCAAAGTGACAATAAAGTTTTGGAAACTTTCACTTATGTTTCATGTCTGAGGTTTATAGAGTAATCAGGCAAATGAATAAACTCAATGCTGAAACCATCAAGATACACAGATGCTTAAACTGGGATATTAATATCTGCATTAAGTCTAAATTTACTGAATGGCCATCGATTTAATTGTAAAACATTTGTTTTATATAACCGAGATATAAGACTCCTGAACGGTAACCGACAAGCTTATAAGTACCACCGTTCTGAATTTTTATATGAAAGATTTAAGAGTCAATAGTTGATAATCTTATTCTGTAGCAGAATATCACTTTATTATTGAAACCAAATTTAAAGCCATTGGTAAAAAGAATATTATTACTATCTGTCAAAATCTTATTTCATCAAACATCCATTATTAAGAATCTTCACAATTCATTATAAGATTGTAATTCAATCCGGTAAGTCTTTTATAATGTTTAAATATTTGTAAAATATTATATATTCACAAAATGTTATCTCGGTAGCTTATTTGGATTTATTAAATTATATCTTCAAATTCCTGACCTTAATGCCTGATTTTCTAATCAATATGTGTTAATTTAAGTAACGGTGGTAGTTTTTTTAAGTTTATACAATATTGATGTACCGACGCTTGATATTGTGAATAAAACATTTCTTTTAATTTTGATGAATTAAATAAAATTATTGATCAGTAGAAAAATATTTGTATTATTAAAATAAATGCAAAATATAACGAGAATTTCCATATCATCTAATATTAAATTTGACACCGAGGGAATTGTACTAACCTTTATTTCAAATTTTATTACAAGAGCTATTAAAATATTGTTGTATTCAACTTTGTATGATTGATGTTAGATGAGATCATACCATTATTTTCATTTTCCAATATACATATTTTTAACCCAAGTTTGAAATAGTAATAACAAAATGATGCAAGCTGCCATAGTTATTAAAATTGTTTACCATTCACACGTTCAAAACATAATAACTAAATCATAAAAGCTCCAATATGATTGAGCTGCTTCCACGCAGAGGATTTAATTTGAATCTTTAGTGTTTTCTTATGTGAAATTTATTACAAAATATTGTTGGAGCCTTGAGAACTTGATGTTAAGTACTTTTGTGTAGCTTCTTTAATGGGTCAGAAACTAATAACACTGTATTCGAAACTAATTAAATTGCAGTATATTTGTTATTGCTAATGCACAAGTGGCATTTTGACTTATTTACAAAGTTGTTAAACATTCTTGAAATCTAGACACAATAATATTTAATATCAACAGAATTGCGAAATTACTTTCTTCGTCATTAAAAAAAATGTTCACTTGCACATTGTTTATTTGTAAATAAAAATATTTTAATCATTTTTTTTATGTATGTAAATTATAAATATTGCATTTCCCGTTTTTTGGTCCTTTATTTAATTTTTATCCATGGACTTCAACCAAAGCTGATGGAATTACGGAGTTCGGGTGTTTCAGGTATTTGTAAAATAATAAATCTTTTTGACTGCAATTATTTAATTCCAACCAAAGCAAAAAAAAAAAAATAAAAAAAATTAGACTAACTTCCTAGTCTAGCCACTTATGTTTTCAATTAATTTATAAAAATAATAAATGATTAATAAAAAAAAATTGCATTGAATGTTAAAAAAGCACGTTCATCGATTACGATTCACGTCTGCTTTATACAATGATTTTTCGATCTAATTAAATGGGTTTTTCAAAACCAATTTATACTAATTGGTAACCAATTCCAACAGTGTCGGATTAACCTATAATCACACCTAGTCCAAGTGGGTGTAATGTAATGCTTTGAAGTTGCCTTGTTGTCGATTTAAGATGAAAAGAAAAATCCGATTATTTTTCTCAGGGGATTAAAGAAAATAATTAACAAGCAGGATAAGAGTCAAATAATATGGGGAATTAATTAAAAATATACATTTTTAAAAGACACGTGAAAGTCACTACTGAGTACTTTACAGAAACAATTGACTCCAAGATGGTATTTTTATTTGTAATTGTTAAATAATAATAATTTAAAATACACTACTAACACACTCTATTTCATATTTATTATTTAGTAGTATTTATTCTATTAGAATTTGTATTCTATTATTATATTCTATTTGAAAAGTGACTAACCGACATCTTATTCCCCTAAAACTTCATTCTTTTTAATGAAATCTTTTAATAATTATTAGTAAAAACAAAATAAACTATATATATATATATATATATATATATATATATATATATATATATATATATATATATATAGAAGAGAAAGAGATATATATATATATATATATATAGCAGTATATATATATATATATATATATATATATATATATATATATATAGAAAAAGCATAAATATTATATTAAAATGCGAGAAACGTATTTGATAAACGTTTATTAGTTGGTCTGTTATTTCGAACGTTCATATCAATTTTTATAAATTACAGTAAGTTAATAATCGTGTTTAACGAATGTCCGATGTGATTTTCCACATAATCTATACACACGTGAAATAAACGTAAGAATTTCCCCTTATCTCCGATTTTGATTTTTTTTCGACGACCGACGTGCATACCTTGAAAAATTTAACTTTGATTTCATACGATATATAACTATTGCTGCCGATTGGATATCGAGCAGATTATAATCGGCGTGCGTTTAGTTGTTTCCAACATTTTATTTTTATTCTATTTTGATCGGCGTTCGCGTGTGTTCAAGAAGTAGTCTCATTTGGTGTTCAGCTCTTGGCAAGAACACACTCTCATCATCAGCACTTCTGAAAGACGATCTGAATCCCTTCAGTACTAAGCATTTCAATTAATATTCAAGAGAAAATGCCTGAAAATCAGAACAACGTCGAACTAGCGAACGGAAACATCGCCGCTCCTGAAATTCAGACCAAATCTCTACAGCAAAGTTAGTATTGCATTATTTTATGAATTGTATTATTCTATTTGAATTTTCGGATAACTAGAATGACCAACAGTCATCTTTATTCTCCTAAAATTTCGTCCTCTTTAATAATAATTATTAGTGAAATAATAAAGATACATTTAGTTCGTCTCATCAATCATAAATACATTTTAACGAATAATGAATCAATTGAAACCCTACTTTTTCACCCTCTTGGCGATTTCAACGATTTCTAAAGGAACTCGTATTTATAAAGTAATATTATTTAATTTCAAATATCTGATATTTACACAAAACATTATATGATGATATATGATATACATCTATTTTTATTATACTTAAAATACTATATTCATGTAAATATCCGATAATTCAAATAGGATAATACATTTTACCGAATAATAAAGCAATATGTATAATAAATATGTTAGTCGCGCAGTGCTCTACAATTAGTAAATTTAAAAAAAATAAAATTGAGTCTTTTTTATTTTGAGAAAATATACTCTATATTTATTATTTCGTATTTGACCAAATTTTTTAGTCAAAGACAAACTGTTAAGGTATTGAATATAATGAGAGTGTGTGCGTGCGGTGCGTCTGCGTGTACACCAAGCTCTAGTCTATTCGTACACACACTATCTAGCACGACTACAATAAATAAAGAGTATATTTAGTCAAAATTAATATTAAAAAGACATTCTGATGAGAGCGATCGTACTTTTTTTTAAAGCGAGGTGTTTATTTTGTAGTGAGTCATTTTCAAAAATATTCTCTCAATTGTAGAGCACTGCACGGATTACATTTTTATTATACACATTGATTTATTATTCGGTAAAATGTATTATTATATTTGAATTTTAAGATATTTACATGAATATAATATTTTAAGTGTAATGTATATCATTTAATGTTTTTTTTTAAATATCAGACAGTCATAAATATAATCGTTGCAGAGCTCGAATACGTCAAAGCATTACATTACATTCAATTGGACTAGGTTTTATTATAATACTATATTATTAATAACTGAATATTTATCATTAATTATTAATATGAGATATTTTAACGCCGTCTAATGGAAATTTTTCACGCGGAAACGTAAAAAATAATAAATTCGTATCTCCCAATCAAACACAATAAATAAATGATTTTAAAAATAATTGCGTCTTTTAGCTTGTATCAATTTTTTTGTTTTTCCTATTAAATTCGGACTTTTTAAAATAGGCTTTTGTTATTGTTATAAGTTTTCACATTATATTAATGGGCTTCTGATATAAGATTGATCAGGCAAATATAAATTGCCTTCTAGCCGAAGCCACACAATTTGATAAAATTTTCCCCCAGTGTCCATATATATATATAAAGAGTATATATATATATATATATATATATATATATATATATATATATATATATATATATATATATATATATATATATATATATATTTTATAGTTTAAAAAATAAAATTATAACGTAATAGTCTACGAGAAGGAAGATAAAGACTGTAAATTACACACACGATTTACTCTGACACTGAATATTCACGTACATTCTAGTTTGAATTATTAAATAAAATAAAATCTACATCCCCGTACAAACAACACATGATTATTATTTCAGTAGAATGCAAATGAACAGGTGTTATTTACCTAGTACAATAATTTTTCTTCTTATATAAAATATATTGATAATGAGTGCAAAATTGATAGCAGTGCGTGTGAAAGAAATGAGATAAATATTGTGTCGTCGTTAAGCCAAAAATCATTTTCTTACATTATCGAGAAATTTATATTAACAGTTTAATCTTGACGAGGAAGTCTCGTTATTTCAGCAAATTCTATATAGTTTTTTTAAATATTGAATATTGTTATTAAGTACGTTTGATTTGCGTGATTTATTTATATTATACAAAGAACACGCGAATTTTATTCAAGATCAAGTGATTTTTTATCAGTCGTGTGAGGCTTAGTATTTGGTGAAATTTATAAAATGTTTACTTTTGACATTATATAGTCTTTATATTGTACTTAAAATTATCTGATTATGTCAATCGTAGCCACTGTACTTTTTTAAAACATTTACCGCAAGAATTCATTGCTAATTTTAAAGTAAAATATATTTATAATATAGGCAGATAAGTATCTCATAATTGTAAATAGTTATTGATTGAAAAAATATTCTTACAGCCCAAGATTTTTATTAAATAAATTATTGGTTATTAAATGACATCTGTGAATGGAATTTGAATATTATTCAGTAATGCAACTAATGTAAGTTTGAAAATGTGGGAAGAAAAAAGTAGGATTAATTATTTTGAGGTTGTATGTAAAATTATGTTGAAAAAGTATTTTTCATATATATAGGATTAATCATTGGGAATATTTCAATTTTGAATAAAACACTATTCATATTTAATTCAAGTCCACCCTGTATATTATTTTTAGGTACATTTATTACTTATTAATATTAATTTTTCATTGAATACATAAGATACACGCAGAATAAGATATAAAAATCTGAAAGGATTGGCGTAGTGGCTCTAGTCTATTCGTACACACACAACTCACTAACAAGCACTCTTATTATATTGAATACGGCCTTTTTATCGAGACAAGAAAAAAAATTGTTGGAAAAGAGTCGGATTATCGACACTACACTGAAATTCTATACATATTATTTATTTTATACAGGATTGAGAATATTTTAAGATGATTTAATATTGTTAATAATAAATTAAATTGTCCATTTTCACAGTTTGGTTCTATTATTAAATTTCTGCAATGATAATAAATCATTTCATATTAAATCTATATAAAAAAATCCCACCATTCACTGTTTCTGTGAAGTACGTAGTAGTGGCTATCGCGTGTTTATTGTGTCTGTTACATACTTTAGAAATTAAGCAATTATTTTTTTATTTTTAATTAATAATAAAACATATTTTTCCCCTATTTTTTTCGATACCCTATAATATTCTTAGTTAGGAAATTTATTTATTTATTTACGCCCCGGGGAGCTTTTTTTGAAAGGCTTTTTTGGACACAACAAAGATACAATTGATAGTAACTATTACTAGTTACACAGAACACCGAATTAATAATCAGTATTTACCTTATAATACAGGAAATCATAGCAAACCTGGATCAAGACGATCAATAGGGATTTTATTAATATTAGTTGTAATAACCGATCAAATCATTTTTTTTATATAATATATTTCACGCAGTGGTTGAGTTATCTATCAAATTGGTGTCATCTTAGTGTAAAATCTTAGATACTTGTAGATTTATCTCTTCACCATCAAAACTGTGTCGATATTTTATAACGGATAAGATTAATAAATATCGTGATTTATTTGTATGTATGTTACTGGTGTTGGCAATAATTTTGAGGGTTTCTATTTTCGTAGTTAACCTATGGCTGGTTAATTTTCATATTTCATTATTGTAGAAGAAGACAAGTGTATCTGATTTGAATACTGATTAAAAATACTAGGTTATTTGCAGGGCCATGAACAAGGATATTTTCACTTCGATCATGACCTCTTAATGCCATATTTAAACTGATACATACACGGCATATTTAATACGATTTTAATTTAAAAATCACCCGTTTTATCTGCTGCGCCTGCAATTATATTTTTAAAGGTTTTAAGGTGTCTTCGAGCTAATTAATTCCATCGTTTAATGCGATTAATAAAATTCCGATCGATCGTCTTAATCCAGGTTTAATATGCGTTCCCGGATTTTAAGGTATTCTATTCATAACACAACAAATTGACAGTTTATAAAGAGGGAAGAAATTAAATTTTATTTCATTTAGCTTTCCTATTAAATATTGTGGTTATGGATTCAAATCCCGCTCAAGACAAAAAAAATATATTTTAAAATTTCCGGTTTTATCTGACGCACCCCGTAAAGTGTATTTGTGCTAATAACAATAATCTGCTGCCATTCCATACTAACCATCGTAATAGATTAGAGGGTTATTTATATTATAGTATTTTTTTTTTCAAAAATCCGTTGGTTATTACGAATGGGTAATAACATTAATAAAATCCCGATCGAGCGTCTAGATCCAGGTTTACTCTGCTTTCTCGGATTTTAAGATAAATAAAATGTAGTAATTCTCAATGACACATAAAATGTTGAAAACTTTCAAATAATGTTGTCATGGGTTCAAAATCTCACTCAAGTAAAAAAATATAATGATTTGTTCGGTTATTACGACTGGGAGATCGGGAATAATATTAATTAAATCCGGATCGATCCTAATTTACTCTAATTTCCTGGTTGTTAGATTAATACTGAGGCGATTATTATGTCAAGTAGAGCCATCTTGTAAAATCTAATAGTTTTGATTATTACAAGCTAAAATTATCATCAATTAGTCATGATTTGGCTGCGTTTTGAATATATATCTGCAAATTAACAGTGTTTAAGAAAACAATGATTAAGAGCGATAAATCTATCGAGAATTTAGACACAAACAATTGGTGTTGTCCTACTCAGACTCGTCTTCTTGATATTTATACATCCAGTTGTATGGCCTGCTTATACAGGATGGACCAAAATTAAATGAGAATATTTTAGGGGTATCGGAAATTTAATAAAAATTTATTAATATTAAAAAAAATAATTGTTTAATAATATTTTTCCCTTATTCTTACGAAATCCCGCCTTAAATATTCTCAGCTAATTAAACTCCAACCTGTATAAATTAAATGTTTACAATAGAATATTTTCACCGGCCGCCACTGGATGGTCCTATTACTCCGCTTGCAAGATTAATTGCACGTATACTCGTTATTAAATCGTATTATATACATTTTATTCATTTATTGTATGCTTTGCTGTTGACATGTTGATAAAGCAGAAGCTCCACTTGTTACGTTTCTTTATTTGTCAAGCAAACAATCGTTATTTTCAATTCTAAAAATACCAATGAGGTCGCAATTGAAGATTCCGTTATTCGGGCTTAAGGGTCGTTATACATAAAATTATTATTTACTGTGACATTTGCAATTTGATTTATCAAATTTCACCTTTCTTATCTATCAAACTTTACACTTGATAAATTCAATTTCATGTAAGCAAGTGAATCATTTAATTCAGACTGCTTAATTAAATAGATTTATTGGTCGGTTGTCGATTTTTTTAGTCACAGACGACCACATGTTTGTTTAAGTTTTCTTTTTCACAAGATGTGTACACAAGCTTAAAATCTTAATTAAACAATATATATCGTTGAATTTGTTATTTACATACGTATAAAAGAGTATTTCTTTCACTTCGTTAGAGACTAATTGAAGGGTATTCAACATAAAAGAATTACCACAATTGCGTATGATCTTGTGGAAAAATAACCCCCTAATTTTCGCCACAAGGTAGTCCAATTATTTATATATTATTTTCCGTCAAATTAAGTTGTGTACCGTAATCTTATCTTAACGAACCGTATTGATATATTCTTAAGGAATGGTTATTTATTTCTTTTACAAATTTAATTTTACTAATCTAATAACGATACCAATTACTTTGTATAGTTAAATTATTCCACAAAGGATACACGTGGAGAGATGAACCAAATTATTGATATTGTAACATGAATAAAATCACCACGATCACAATAATTTTACTATACGTAGTTGAGATTTTTATTTGCGAATAATTAATTATTAATAAAATACCTGGCTTTTATCCATACGCTTAATCATTGTTCAACGAGCACTGTCCACTCTTAAATGAGAGCTATCTATAAATTAGCTGGCATTTGAAGCAATGCAAATATAATCGCTGCTTACTAAGGTTATAGGTTGTCGGGAGAAATGTTTATAAATTACGATAATGCGCCTGTTTCTAGGCAAGCTCCACTACAATACGTTGATATTGTACATAGCACAATGATAATAATAAAAAGTCGTTGGGGTCAAATGTCCGCGTACACAATCTGTATTAGAATATTATAATTTTTGTGTGACGAAGTGACGGTGGTAATATTAAAAAAAAACTAATATAAATAATTTATCAGTCTTGGTGTCCAAACATTATATAAAAGATAGTCGTGTAGTTGAGCGGTTCAGTCGCATCGGCTCACTTCAACGGGACGCACCGCCACTGAATTATTATTATAATATATTATTTTTGGATATAACCAGCTCTCTGCAAAATGCCAGGTCAGTAAACTGATATGATAAAAAATTTATGTGTGGTACAAAAAAAAATATATTGAAAAAAAAACAAATCACACCCAACGAGTGCAAAAGTCGGCGCATTTAAAAATTAGTCACATTTTTATTATATTATATTATCAGTGTTGTTTTTTTGTGACAATTACGAATTTAATACAGTCATTGATAAATTAATTTCGGCGGGTCGTAAATATTACTTTCTGACGATGTATTGTTTATCTATGATAACAGAATTGTGTCGGAGATAATGCTTTTATTTTTTTTATATACACATTAGTCATATTTTGGAAGTTATTCCATTCATTGAAGAGATTATTCGATGGGTGATTAACATAAATCATTATATAAAAAATTATGTATTTAATAGTTTGTTGTTTTTATACTGTTTATTGATGAAATAAAATGTTGGATGATTAACACAAAAACTTAACTACAAATAAGTTAACTCTTTTTTAAATTTCCTCACATATTTTGTGTTATAAAAATGTACATATTTATTTTAATGCGCCCCGGGGGGGCTTTTAGAGATTTTTTTAGACACAACAACGTGTTTGTTGATGATTTTAACTATTACTTATTACACAGGTCACCGACTTAATAATCAGTATTTACCATACAATACGGGAAATAAGAGTAAAGCTGGATCAAGACGATCAATCGGGATTTTTTAAATATTATTATCAATCTCACCCATTCGTAATAACCGATGTATTTTTTTAAATATATTAATAACCCTCTGAGCTATTACGACGATTAATATGGAATGGCAGGAGCTTATTGTTACTAGCACAAATACACTTTAAATCTCTTTAAACGAGGTGCGTCAGATATATTTTTTTGTCTTAAGCGGGATTTGAAACCATGGCCACAGTATTTAAGAGGAAAGCTAAATGTTTTGAATAAAATATAATTTATAAACTGTCAATTTGTAGATATATGTGTTGTGTTAACATCCCGTCGAATTGAATAGTTGATATTTGTGTGTGATAAGATGACGAATTCAATGTTCGACAAATACTTCGTTTAACATTTAACCCGCCCCTTTTCTAACGATCAGCTAGACGATTTGAATTTTAAATATCTTGAGTGTGGAAATAGACATCGGTTACCTATATTTTACCTGGTCAAATATTTGCACGGCTTTAATTGAACGAGCCGATTAATGTGCGACAGTAACTGTTCAAATTATTTATCACATCAATGCAAGTTTCCTCAAACGAACCACTTCTATTTATTTGGCTGCATCTGCTCAATCTAATAATGCTAATTTTATTTTCATTAACAAATCGATACATTCCACGTATGACCAGTATTCAAATATGTTTTTTTAAATAATTAATTCATCGAAATCGCCGTTTGTCCATACCGGTTTTTTCGGGCGAAAGTGTTTTAGTTTTTTTAATAAACATTTATTTTACGAGCGTGATAATACAAAATAACAATGAATAGAAAATACAAGAATGACCCTATTATTAATACATGTGGCTAATTGCAATCATATATTAATTTATTCAAATAATAGGGAATAAGGCGTGTTGGTTAAATAAATAATGTGGTCATGGGTTCAAATCCCGCTCAAATAAAAAATAATATATTGATTTGATCGGTCGACTGGGAGATCGGGAATAATATAAATAAATTCCTAATCGATCGGCTTGATCCAGGTTTACTCTAATTTCCTGTAATGTTAGGTAAATACTGATTATTAAGTCGGTGACCTGTATAACCAGTAATAGTTAAAATTAATGAATTATCACGTTTTTGTGTCTAAAATACCAAAATTTGTAATAAAATTGTAAATTAAAGGTAGTACTTCCTCTTAAAAACTTCTCAATAACAATAACAATGCAAAAAGGGCTGTAAAAATATTTTTTTCAATCAATAAATACCTAAAATTATTCGTCATTATCTGGGCTGCATTTTGAATATATTTTAGTTAAGTTTAATTAAGCGATTAGTAAAAATATGTTAAAAAACGCATACACCGATCGTGATCAATATATTAGCAGGCCATACAACTGGATGTAATATTATCAATATGGCGGACCAAGCAGGTGAGTTTTACAGAGACAACACAGTGTTTAAACAACATTAATGAAGAGCGATGTACATCTCAAATATTTAGCCAATCGAATTAAAGCACATTCATGCATAATTATATATATTAATTTGTTGATAATTATCGTAATCGAATGATATAACTCCTTATAAAAATCGTCTTTATATACGAGAATATTTTTGAAAATTGGCACTGAATATGAAAGCGATGGAAACAGAAAAACGTGAACGTTTTTATTACGTTAATATATTTTTGTGTAAATCATTTGTATAAATAATAATTTTTATTATTCTCATTTTGTATGCGTTCGATTGCGCATTTCGGCTTAGCTTTTTATATCCTGCAATTATTGAGAAACCTTGAAAGTTTTACGATAATAAATCATTGTGGTTATTTTAGTTCTCTGCATAAGGCTTCACAATATCAATTATTCCCTCTTATAAGATAAAAATACAATATAAACACAAAGTCGTGATTTATGAATTGCAGTACATTTGTAAAACCTCTTGGCTGCCCTTTGCATATTTCGCATAATAATTATCATTAATTAATTATAATGCGCATATAAAACAACACTACTTTATTTAAATCATACGATTATTTTCGTACGTTTGTTCACCGTGTGATATTTTAGATTTTTCTTTTGTCGGAATCTGATGTCATAATTGTGATCCGCGAATAGAATATTTTATGATGTTGAAAAAAATTAATTATTTTTTTTAATAAAATCCGCCTCTTTCATGTCTAAATGATAAATACGTTTCCCCCGATTACCAGGATTGTAAGGTTTAATTAAAATAAAATCACTATTTATATCTAATTACTAACTGTTAATGGGCCATATTGATTCTGAGTATATATTTGTATTAAAAAAATATTATCGGCGTTTACGACTGGGAATAATATAATTAAAATCCCGATCAATCGTCTTGATCCAGGTCTACTCTGATTCCCTGTACTATAAGGTAAATACTGATTATTAAGTCGGTGACCTGTGTAACTAGTAATAGTTAAAATCAATGAATTAACACGTTTTTATGTCTAAATTTTTTTTAGATATATATATATATACATATATATATATATATATATATATATATATATATATATATATATATATATATATATAATAAGTTTTATATTTGCTCTACAAATATATACATCTTAATAAATCATTATATTTTGAAAACGTTTTCCATGAGAAATATTGTTCGAGTGTAACCTTCGAAACACACACAATAATATTTTATTTGTAAACATGCATAAAAACCGATTATCGCATTCAAAATAAACGGAAAATAATATAATTTGGTTAGATTAAGAAAATCTCAGCGATTGTAACATTTTAGTTTAGCAACATATTTGTGTCATGTCATTGATTTTTAAACATTTCTTATCAATGTATGTTATTTTTTTTTAAATATTTTTTAATTGTTTTGTCAGGTTTCGAGTGGAACAGTGATAATTTTTTATATAGCGACTTACTTATTTAACCCCAACGTTCCGTGTAAATCAAAATATTATATAAATCTTAGACGATTAACATATTTTCGTTGCTATAACGAAAATTTAGGAAATGGCTAAATAAAAAGACTCCCACAGACTCATCTACTAGGTATGACATATTGATATTTATACATCCAGTTGTATGGCCTGCTTAACGGCTACTGTCATGTGCCAGTAAATATCAAACTTTAAACACGTGCAAAGACGAACTAAAACTGTGATTAATAATGAATTATTATGTTAATTTATTAAATAAATTATTAGTCTACTTAAACAGTCCTCCTGTTTTATCTCAAACAATAACCGAATACTGTCAAACAATACAATTAATGTTTTGTTAATTGTCACAATATTGAATATGTAATTAATTTGGACATATATATTAAATCTTTCATACAAACCTAGTCAAGTGGGTGTAATGAAGTGCTTAAACGTATTCGAACTATGCAACGATTTCCTTTATTATTTTATTTCAACTGTCTGATATTTCCACAAAACATTATATGATATATATTTATAGTTATCATACATCAATTATTATATTCATGGGACAAACTGTAAAGTTTATTTTATTTTATTAATATTATCCTCTCGGCCGAGGTTTCCTTAAACATGAGAGGTTGTGAATTATATTTTATTTTATTTTAGAAATACGCGATGCTTGGGGCGATGTTACTCCAAAAGAAGTAGTCAGCAAGGCTACAGCTGAATTTATAGGAACTCTTCTCCTGGTTATGTTGGGTTGTATGGGATGTCTTCCTGGATGGGGTCCCGTGTCTTCAATGCAAGCAGCAGTCACCTTCGGACTGGTTGTCATGTTCATCGTCCAGGTGTGTATAACCTTCTAAATTTCTTTCTCAATGAGCTTATGCAAAAACATGGAAGATAAATTTGAATCTAGTTTACCGCTCGTACTGTTAATCTGTCCCTTGTATATCTTTCTAATAACATTCATTCAATATGGTAAAGTGCCTCATCAAAAGTTGCTTGATATTTTCAACGACAAATATGTCACTATGAAAACAATTTACATTATGATTATGAAACGTATATGTATAATATGCGCATGCAGCAGTATCAATCACGTTCCAATATATGAAAACAATACGCATGACACTTGTATAGATACTACTCTGTTAATAAGATTATTCTCTGTATAATAAACATGAAGAAAAATATTGTTGCTTTCGAACGTGTTTTAGGGACTACAGTGTTGCAGGTGGCCACAGCCCGCATGTGTGAATAAGGTTTAGAATATATGCATGTATCAGTGACACTATAGATATAAGTTCATTGTTTACATGATTTATGTACATCTACAATTATCAAATATTATATGAATGGGAGAACATAAAAAAATAATTAAAATATAGTCGTTGCAATGCTCTAAAATTAAAGCAGGGTTTTGTGACCTCTTTTCCTCACGATATAGTATGAATATTTATTAATTAAAATATAAAATTGATATTACTTTTATGTGTTGTAGAATAAAGGCCCATTGATGGAACCTTGAGGGACGATGTAGTGGGATTTGTTATCCTCTATTTTCATTTATTTGCTTTTTACGTACGAATCCCATTACATAGTTTTTCAAACCAACATATATTTTCTAACAAAAAAAAACAATACCTCATTTTCGACAAAAAGTTTACGTTAAAAACGTTTATTCTACGCCTTCACATGCATTCATTTTTATCAAAAACCGACGATAACCTCTCATCAGACCCCGGAGACGTTTCTGTTTCTACAATTAGAAAACAAACAAAACGGGAAATAGATATATTATTAAGGTCTTGAACTTGCTCTCGTTACTGGAAAATAAGTATATTATCATAATTGCGCTTGTGTATTTATGATAAAATCACTGTGTTGTTACGTCAAGATGTTCTTTTGTGATGATAATCCATTTTAAGGCACAATAGTTCAAATGGTTTGTATTGCTTGTCATGATTACCGTGAAAGGACGAACATCTTGCACATCTCTACAATATTATACGATTCGACTTTAAATGGAGTTAAAATATTTTAAGGGAAGAATTAGCTATTAATAATTTAATTAAATAGGTCAGTGTATAACAAAAATGTATCGCAGTTTTTTTTTAATAATTAGTATAAAATTAAAAACACAATCACCGAAAAAAATAAGGCGTTTTATATTCGAAACACATTTTGCTTTTATTTCTATAAAATATTTCAAGAAATTAATCCGATTAATGAAGATTTTGACAAAGCTCGAATTCGCTAAATTGATAAATAATAATTATTTAGAACAATTTTCAATATCTCGAGTAGCTAATCAGGAAAATAAATGTTGTTAAATATCACGTGATTTAATATTATGTAGTAATAATAAACAACTATATAATTGGTAATAATATTTATCAGAATTCCATTCGTATTTTAACATGAATACTATAATATTTAATAATAATAAAATAGTATAAACTTGACTTAATTCGAAGTATAATTTGTAGTCCATATTCGAATGATAGTATTTTGTAGTTGAAATCGCTGAATTAATCAAATATTGATTAAGTAATAATTATATTTTTTGGACGTTTGCTATTTTTCCGCCAAGGTCTTCATATAAGTAATGTATGGGAATTTTTCATGTTTTTTTCCGATTACAAAAAAATCAAAATTTCAGTTAAATAAAACCTTTTTACCAGATCTAAGAGGCCAAAGTGCATAAAAACGGATTCTATTGTTACAACTTAATTAATTTAATTAATAAGTCCGAGTTAACATTAGTTATGAATTGAAATCGGTTTTTGCACTTTCGCTCCCTAGGTCTGCTTATTACTTTATTTTATTTTATTAAAGGTTATTCCCGGTGAATCATACGCACAAAATACGCGCATTTATCGTCTTTATAAATAATTTTAATTAAAACATATATAATTGTATTCTTTGGGAAAACAACTTAATAAATAATGGCCATTTCTATTACGGATTAATATGGAATGACAGCAGATTATTATTATTATTATTTTTAGGGAAAGTGAGTAGCCCAAAAATATTACAATTGTATTAATCTAATAATGTGTCTAAATTTATTATTTTACTTCAACTCTCTGATATTATATGATATACGTCTATAGTTATCATAATTATACATATTCATGGGAAAAACTATAAAGTTGAATGTTATAAATGTTGAAGATTGTTGTTAAGT
>JAGTTH010002358.1:0-17803 GCA_022606485.1 Agraylea sexmaculata
TACATTACAAACCAAACGGACAAGTCAGAGTCCAAACCAGCAATATCACTGATTTCAGAGCCCTTAAATCGGGCCTGAAATCATTAAACAAGGAATTTTTCTCCTTTACGTTAGAATGTGACAGACCTAAAAAATCTGTCATACGAGGCCTGCCTCTGCTTCCTGTAGAGGAAATCAAGCAGGACCTTAGCGACAAAGGATTTAAAATAATAGACGTGTTCCTAATGAAAGGAAAAATGGCTCCATTACGAAGTCACCCCTATATTTAATAAATCTCAGCAATGAGACAAATATGAGTGACTTCAAAAACACTACTAATATCTGTCACTGTAGAGTGACAATTGAAAAATACTCTCTTGGGAGAAATTCTATCACGCAATGTTTCCGTTGTCAACAGTGGGGCCACGCAGCATCCAACTGCAACAACGCATTCAAATGCGTGAAATGTGGCGGCGATCACCAGACTTCCACATGCATAAAGGATGCCACTTCCCCCGCAAGATGCTGCAATTGCGGAGGAGACCACACTGCAAATTACAAAGATTGCCCTGACAGACAGAAGCAGATCAAATTAAGATCTACCCCTAAGCTGCCAGCTGCGAGACCGGCCACCCAGCGTGCACCAGTGCCGCCCCCGAACATCGTCAACGGACGCTCCTGGTCCCAGGTTGCTCGTGGACCAATGGCCGCCCAGGTCATCTCCCCGTCCACATCTCATCACGTGACTGACCTGTCATGGGCACAGATTGCCCAAGGTCCCACCACCACATCTACTGCGAAGAACATTACCGCCCCAATCTCTAGCGCTGATATGCCGATAGGAGACCTGATGACTCTTGTATTGAAGGTTCAAGAGCTTCAGCGGAAGCTAAAGACATATCAGACAAAGAATGAAAGGATATATCTCATCATGGAGCTCGCCGCATCGCTTGATAATGTCTAAGGTTAGTCACTGTTCTAATATTAAGATTGTTGCTTGGAATTCCCGGGGAATTTCAAATAAATTCGACGAAATGATTGACTTTATGTTAAGAGAAAGTGTTGACCTTGCATTGATAAGTGAAACGTTTCTTAATACAAATATAATTCTGAGAAGACCAGGTTTTGTAATACATCGCAACGATCGAGTTTGCAAAACAGGCGGTGGTGTTTTAATCGTGATGAAAGACTCAATATGTCATTCGAAAGTTGTAATTCGTAAAACTAACTCAATTGAAGTAATAGCAATTAGTGTATCTATTAATAATAAAACTCACATTATTGCCTCGGTTTATAAGCCACCCAAAATAGAAATTTGTCAAGATGATATCCACAAAATTATGTCTCTCGGTAAGGATGTTATAATTGCTGGTGATCTTAATTGTAAAAACACTTTTTGGCACTGTATTCGCGGAAATAAGGATGGCCGTTTACTAAGAGAATATTGTGATAAAAAAGACTTTCGTATCCTTTCCCCCGAAAGTCCAACGCATTTCCCACCCAAAGGATATCCATCCATCCTTGATATTGCAGTGGTTAAGGGTTGTCCTTCTCTCACCGAAGTTGACGTAATACAGTCACTTTCCTCCGATCATCTCCCTATTGTATTTAACATCGGCGGAAATTACAAAATCACCCAAAAAACCTTCTTTAGTTATGAGACGGCTAATTGGAACGCTTACAAAACTCATATTAACAATAACGTTACAATTAAATTCGACACTAACAACACATTTCACGTTGACAATGCAATCACTACACTCACAGATTCTATTAAGAACGCCGCCGCCTTATATATTCCTGTTAAAACCATTAACAATACTTTTAAGAACAAACTTCCATCTGAAATTGTGGACTTAATTCATGTAAAAAATAGATTAATTAATCAGTGGCGAAAGAAAAGAAATTGTAAACTCAAATCTGTCATAAATGCGCTAATTTTAGAAATTAAATATAAAATTAAAATTCATAAAAATGAATCCTGGGAACAGAAGATAAGGTCTCTCAAAACACAAAATAACTCACTTTGGCAGATGTGTAAGTCGATGACTAGAAAAACATCCTTTATCCCTCCGCTCAGGAGCGAAGACTGTAATAAAATTATTTACAAGGCTCAGGAGAAAGTTGATATCATCGCTGAAACATTCGTTAAAGCACACACATTGACACATAATGACACTACAGATAGTCTCACAGAACAAGCAGTTACTAAGTCAATTAGGAATCTTCACAACTATTCTGAATGTGAGATTGACGAGGTAACTCTTTCTGAAATCTCTGATATTATTCAAAACTCAAAACATAAAAAAATCACCAGGACACGACAACATTAACAACACTCTTATTAAACACTTACCACAAAAGGCTCTTGATTGTTTGGTTAAAATATTTAACTCGTGTCTTATTCTTTGATATTTTCCAGATAATTGGAAAGCAGCTAAAGTAGTCCCTATATTTAAACCTGGTAAAGACAAATCCCTTCCCAGTAGCTATCGTCCTATCAGTCTCCTCCCCTGCATGAGTAAAATCCTAGAGAAAGTCATATTAACCTGCCTGCGAAAAACTCTGGATTGCGTCATTCCTAATGAACAATTCGGATTTAGACCGGGCCATTGTACCACTTCACAACTAACAAGAATCTCACAGCATGTTAGAGGAAATTTTAATAATAAAAAAGTACGGGAATGATTTTCCTGGACTTTGCCAAAGCTTTTGATGTAGTCTGGTTTGATGGTATCATTCACAAACTAATTAACACTAACACTCCACCATATCTCACCAAAGTTATTCAATCTTATCTTACTAACAGAAAATTCCCAGTAGATATTAACAATGTTAAATCTGTACAGCATCCAATCCTTGCGGGAGTTCCGCAAGGAAGTATTATCGCTCCTTATCTTTTCAATCTTTTCATCCATGACATCCCTATTCCTCGTAATTGCTCCTTAGCTCTTTACGCGGATGACACCGCTATATTCACATCATCTTACAGATTAGACACAATTCGTAGACGCCTCCAAGCATCTGTAGACCTACTAACACAGTATTACTCTCGCTGGAAATTAAAAATCAACGAGAGTAAAACTGAAGCAATAATATTTACTAACAAAAGAAAGCGATCCCACATCCCCCCTCTTAGTATCAATAACGAACAAATTCCTTGGCTCAAAGAAGTCAAGTATTTTGGAGTTATCCTAGACTCCAAGTTGAACTGGTCCAAGCATGTGAAATATGCTGTGGACAAGAGCAACCTGGCTATTAACACCTTATATCCACTTATTAACAGGCGTAGTCAGCTGTCACCCAAGAATAAGCTACTTCTTTATAAATCAATTATCAGACTGATTCTCTTGTATGGATGCCCAGCTTGGTCTACTGTGGCACAAATCCATATCAATAAAATTCAAATTGTCCAAAACAAGTGTCTTAAGATGGCCTTGGATCTTGAACCTGGCACATTTCTTAAAGAAGTCCACGAGGACATTAAGTTAAAAATGATCAAAGCAAATATCGCAGATTTGAGTAAAAACATTACACTAAAATGACTAACTTCCCGACTAACCCAATCATAAGACATGTAAATAAAACCAAATATGTCTCGAGGAAACGAAAGTTCATTTTACCAATGAACTTCCAAAACTGATATTATTTTTAAAAAAATATAATAAAATTTCCAATAATCCACTCAACTCAAATTTGGTTTTACCCAAACAAATTGTTATTTAGTTTTTAAGCATGATATATTTTGTAACTGTTTTGTTAATATTGCTTTTATCGTTGTTATTATTTATTAACCTTCAAATTTGTAAATGGGTTTTTATTTTTTTCCCATTCTTCTATAATTAAATACTATTACTCATGTCAAATTTAAATAAAACATTCTCATGTTAGTTATAGGTAAAAAGATGTAAACACTCTGTACACCTAAGTCAATTTCCAAAGATGTATTGTTCTATCAATCAATGTAAAAACTTATGTTAATAAAGAAATTGTAATATATATATAAATGTAAGGAATTCTGGCGCGTGTATCCTAGGGACTCTATTAATGATGTAAGGATGAATTAAAATTTCTTATTAAACCTAAGGTTTGATTTGATATAAAAGATCTGCCTTGAAGAAGGTCGCCATTAGTCGCAGTTCGGTTATGTATATTTATCAATAAGAGAAGTCAAAAAATGATTTAAGAAGAAAATAGCTAGAGCAATAGTTCAAGGGATAAAGAGTGTGGCTAAAAATACTGTGGTCTTGGGTTCAAATCTCGTTCAAGAAAAAAACGATTATGACAACTGGGAGATCAGAAATAGTATTAATAAAATGCCATCGATCGTTTTGATCCAGGTTTGCTCTGACTTCCTGGATTGTAAGGTAAATACTGAGATTATTAGTAAGTGACCTGTGTAAAGTTTGGGATTCCTAGGCGTGCGTCGCCGTAAACGTACACAGTAAAGACGGTAATGGAGTTGCATTGCTGTACTTTTAATCGTTTTTATTATTAATTTATGCCTCGCCTGAGGCTCAGACGAGGCATTAATTAACAAAAAACTGATCATAAGTGTACCTAATTAACTCTACTATCGTATTTACGGTGACGTATGCCTGGGAATCCATTAGTTAACTATTAATAGTTAAGATCACCGAAAGATAATGAATTAACACGTTGTTGTGTCTAAAAAAACGAAAGATTGTATACATAAATATAAATGAGTAATTAAAAAAATATACTTTTGAGACTGTTAATTTTAAAACTATACCGAGAATGTGTTACTACTAATTAATATGACCTAAAACTACATCGATTCTAGCCTTACACATCTCAATCAAATACTATGTTATATATTCTGAGAAATTGCTCTAGGCTTCAAAATGTAGTGTATAGAACATTTTCAAAATTGCAAGTATTTGATTAAATTAATTTGTTATTACTTTGCTGGCTAGCATGATCGTAAAGTAATCTAAAACTACTGCTGGTTAAAGGCCTCTTTCTTATTAGAATCTTATTAAGTATCCCTTCATTTTTTCTTTACATGACCTGCTTATTTAAAATTTTGTTTGTCTTCAAATATGTATGAACTTGAGAGACATTGTGCAAAGAAAGACTTTTAGCTAAAATTAGTACCTAAAACACTTAAATTTGAATTATAACAAGAGAGGTCTGAATTGGAATAAGAAAAGAAACAAGGAAAGAGAATGATACACATTCATAGTTATGTATATTTTGGAAAAATACGTCCAATACACTTATTATATCTATAGAAATGTCATGCGTATTACTTTCATGGAACATGTTCATCAATACAGTAAAGAATTCCCAGGCACACGACACCGTAAATACGATAGTATTTATATAGATATATTTTTTTTTAGTTAATGCCTCGTAGGAGCCTCGGGCGAGGCACTAATTAACAAAAAAAGCAAAAGTACAGCAAAGCAACTCTATTACCGTATTTACGGTGTACGTTTATGGCGACGCACGCATAGGAATCTCAAGCTTACCACATCATACATACACATACACTTCACACATACGCGGGCTGTGGCCACCTGCAACACTGTAGTTTCTAAAATCCGAAACTCTTGAGCAACAGGATTGTTCTTACTCAAACATCCGAAATGATCATGTAAATTGTTTAAATTATTAATGACGCACTTTATACCACATTAAGTAAAATACGGTTTAATGCCATTAGAATGATCGACAAGTGATAAATAAACAGTACGAGCAACAAGATATTTCTTACAAAAACATTCGAAATTTTCATGAATTAGTACAAGTATCCATCAACCGATCGATATGATTATTTCTATAAAATGGTTCAAGGCCAAGGGTATAATTTTCAACTTTTTGGCTATCCTTTGTAGGAAGATTTTAATATATTAGTATTGATGATTGAGTATTTCTTTTGTCCAGTCTTCGATGTTTGTTAGT
Source organism: Agraylea sexmaculata (assembly GCA_022606485.1). Lineage (NCBI taxonomy): Eukaryota > Metazoa > Arthropoda > Insecta > Trichoptera > Hydroptilidae > Agraylea > Agraylea sexmaculata. Next base: position 5,908 of record JAGTTH010002358.1, read on the forward strand.
GTGTATATTTAGAACCGTTAGCTTAACCTTAGTTAGTATATTTGTTAGTGTGATAGTATTTATAACCAATTTTTATTCAGGGTTGGACTTGATTGTTTAATATTGATGTAATACAACCCTGTCACCAACCCGGATCCCTGGCAAAGAAGCAATCCATAAATCACTTGATGGCGGTGGCTACGAAAGGCGAATTAATTGATATGAAGACGAAATAATACCAAAAGAGCACATCAAAATTACTGGTCACATAAACCAATTATTAGTATTCAAATGTTGATTTGAAAATATCACATTTTTTCCATACAATTCAGACACATAACCGTAATTGTTTATTTAAATAAGGCGATTTAGTACTGTTGGTATTGGCGGTGGTTGAAGACATTAAACAGCCATTCAAGCCATGTTTATAGGAATGACATATTTATGCGAAAATTAAACCATACAGATAAACTCGCCATAAAAATATATTAAATTAAATACCAATCGGCTGTATTAAATTTAACCGCGATAAAATAAAAATGTTTATTTGTGAGAAGCGATTCATCGATTTTTTTCCACATTTGTACGAAACGAATTCAAGTCACACGAATTTTGGTAAATCCCAAATATAATGCAAGAAACGATCGAATCAAACTGGGTTGATGTGGCGGGACTCGAACCCGCTTATTCCAATCACGTAAGCACTTTCAAAATAATACCATCGTTAATATATTCATCACATGGTTTAATTTATTCGTGTGGAAGAATGAAAAGCAGCACTTTAATAATAAACTTAACAAATAAAATACGATTTGTATGGGTGATATTTTCAATATTGGACTACAGATGGTGAAGCTGGTCAAGGAATGGGGATATTTTCGTATAAAAAATATCATCGTTTAGTATTTGTGTTGAGAATTCTCATAAAAAACGGAAACATTCTCCCCTCTTATAATAACTCGGGTGTCCTTCGTTGATATTATTCAACAAGAGGTGCCACTACATATTCCGCCATACAATATTATATGAAAATATTACAATATAATAATATTAATTATATAAAATAATAGCAGTGAGTCTATATAATGTATCAGTGAGAATTGGTTTTCAATAATGAAAAGTATTTTTTTTTTTGAAAATATTTTCGAAATAATGTTCATAAAGGCTTAGTAGATTTTTAGCATGATACAATATTATAAATTAAAAAAAATATACCCTCACTGAGTAATATAAATATATATTTAAATATGTGAAATGACACTTCTTTTGAGCCATATAAAAATAAGTTTAGTCAAAATGTGCCCTACTAAATTTTAATTTACTTGCATAGAACGTGGAAAATAATTCTATTTATTATTCATCAAATAAATAATATACATCTTAAATTTTACAATGGAGGTAACTAATTTAAATTTAATTTTCTTTAATTATTATACACAAAAAAATCAAAACAAAAACAAATTGAATTTGATAATATTTCGCTTTCAGGGTTTTGGAGAAATTTTGTTTTTTAATGTATGTACAACATTATTTCTCAAAAATTTCGATAATACTTTATTTTTCGCTCAATATTTAACCCATTTGGAGAACAAACAAACGAAACTTATTTATCTGCGGTTCGAATAGTTTGATAAATATACCTCAATATAATATTTTATTTAAAAAAAAATCAATTAGACGATGAAAAAATAGATTATTAAAAATATTAGAGCACTGTATATATTAATAATTTGTTAAATTGGATTTTCCTATTGGAATTTTCAGGTTTTAAGAAAACAATTTCAAAACATAATAATACTAACATAATACTTAATGAAATCAATTTTATATCTTTAAAATTTGACCATATTTACAGATCTTCTCGTTACCACCAATACAAAAAAATATATATTTTTAAATTATTTTAATAATTATTTCTTTATCGTTTTCAATATAATAGGTTATTATTACTATTATACCAACAAATATAATTTTTTAACTTGTTGGGTCTTTGTTAACCTTAATATATTACTTACCAAATCAATGATGATGAATTTTTACCAACGGTATGTTATCTAATTACATAGAATAAAATTTTAGAGGTCATTGCATAAACTTAATCTTGTATTTATTAGAAGTTATATATAATGTTTAATACACCACATTTAATTTGTGTTATTTGTAAATATATGTAATTTTTTGCAGATCCCAAATACGTCAAAACACTTGTATTAGGTTAATATATTTTTTAATTTAATTTTATTATATACCGCCAGAGACAAATTTCATTCATAATTAAATTATTAAATTAAAATTAAATCATTACAAATAATCATGGCTTTTAAGCATAGCATTATTGTTTTTTTTTTTCATACATTATGTTCTACCCGAATTATCCACGTTCCATTCAAATTCTGTCTAAACTATTGAATTTATAACAAAAACTTACTGAAAAGAAATATGACCCAATAAATTTTCTACAAAAAGTATAATGTACATATTTTATAAAATAATAGAAAAAAGCTATCCTTACCCGTCATTATTTATTTATTTATATTTATCTACATAAGCCCCGAGAGGGATTTCGAGAAGGTTTTTACGAATTTTGATTTATTAGACACCAAAATAAATTTCCTACAAAAATAGCATAAGTTTAATGTACATATTTTATAAAATAATAGAAAAAAGCTATTCTTATTATTTTTTTATTTATATTCATATACAGAAGCCCTGAGACTATTTTACTCGTTTTGATTTTTTAGACACAACAACGTGTTAATTAATTGTCTGTCGGTGATCTTAACTATAACTAGTTACACAGGTCACCGACTTAATAATCAGTATTTACCTTACAATACAGTAAATCAGAGTAAACCTGGATCAAGACGATCGATCGGGATTTTAATAATGTTATTACTGATCTTCCTGACGTAATAAACGATCAAATCAATTTTTAAAAAATTTACTTGAGCGTGATTTGAACCCATGACCACAATTTTTGTAGCCACGCGTCTTATCCCCTGATCTATTATTAGACACATCAACGTGTTAACTAATGGTCTGTCGGTGATCTTAACTATTACTAGTTACACAGGCAACCGACTTAATAATCAGGAAATCAGAGTAAACCTGTATCAAGTCTATCGATCGGGATCCCCAGTCGTAATAACCGATCTTAACGTTATAACGCGTCTGATGTATTGCGCTAGTAATATTAATATATTTAATAATTTATTATTTGTGACATAGTGATTATTGATGTGATGTTATTTAGTCATGAATCGAAGTTCATTGTTAGTATTGTGATGTTGTTGAAGATGTCTGGTGAAGATGTGTACGTGTTGGCTTCAGATCAGCTCCTGGCATCTTGGAGTAGAAGTCACCATACGAGACCCGTGCCTAATTAAACAGATAATAAGATTCCCAGAATAATCTATGGCGATATAATATAAGCATGTAGGTATTTGTTTCGGGGTAAGCTGTAAGCAGGGGAGGAAGGGCTTCGTACATTTTGTATTGGTATCATTTGAATAAAAAGCCCCCTGGACACCTGCTGTCCAGCGTCGCGACGCCACTATACAGAATCACAATTTATGCGCATCTCGAGGAAACCACCTCTACTATTCTTTTATTTCGGCCATCAATGCAAATGTGTTCGGCTCTTTTGGGATATCTGTACAAGCTGAGCTTTTCAATAATTCATTTGCAAAATTGTAATATCTGGATTATCTAGAAATAATGAATGATTTTTATTAGGGTATAATGTGGTCATGGACGTAAATCTCAAGCAATCCTGGATTATAAGGTGAATATTAAAGCGATTATTAAATCTGGCAGAGCATGTAAGAGATCACTTACATTTTGTGTCTTAAACCATATTATTTTAAATATCTTCTAAAAAACCAGTCTGGTGTATAAATAAATAAATGAGGGCCTGACTGGAATAAGGGCGTATAATGGAATACGCCTTTTTCCCGTATAATAACATTTCTATATCATATCATGTTATGGACATTAATTTTCCTATTACCAAAGACAAATACTTCATAATATAAAATATTTAGAATGTTTTGTTTGACTATCTCGAAACTGGCATTTTCAATATACGCCCTTATTCCACTCAGTTTTTCAAATAGTATAATTTGGCAGTTTTTATTATTTGTTTAGAATTTGTTTCAGCAATGTGGCGTACTTACATACATTTTTTTAATTAGATATAAATCCTTTTTTATGGTATTAAGTTGGTTTGAATTTATGAAAATATACAGCCGTATTCAATATAATAGTGTAATGAGAGAGTATGCGTGCGTTACGTATGCGTACATCAATAATAAAAAGCTCTAGTCTATTCGTATACGCACCAATACTATCATCTTTAGCGCGACTTGCTAACACACAATTATGTATATTGAATAAGGCGGATTTTTTCAGATAACATATTTTTTATTATTTAATTGTTTGATAATCTTTTTTATCGATTGGGCATTTCTTTTTTATTAATTATTTTACAAATAAAAATATATTTTTTTTTAAAATAACATTTAATAATACAAGATTATAATAAATACGTATTAGCAATGTTTGTTGAGGATATTTGTAATATTGTCAAGTGTTGTTTTGATATGAATTTATTAGGGTCGGTTATCTTCATCTCGATCGCATTAATTTATGAATAGGAGACATTTTATATTTGTGCAGGCGCCACACCATGACTTTAGTGTCATTTTATGGCATTTCCGGTCTTCTGTTACCTTTATGGTGTCTTTGAAATATAGCAATTTAATAACACATCCTCACAGATCATATTGAGAGATACTCATCTTTATTACAATATCGAATCAACCGTCTGGGATATTTTTAGTCAGCGTGTTGTTTTCCATATCCAGCTTTGAATATTTTGACTGAACCATCGTTGGAGATTCAAGAATGTACTTATTTATATTGTACTGTATCTCATTTGGCTATAGTCTCTAGAGCATTTGGTTGGGTTTGGCCAGTATCCTAAATCACACGTCCACCCCATACCTGTCCACCTCTTACATTCTACCTGAGCATCACACTTTTACCATACAACCCTCTTCCGCATCAAATATTATTCAGAACAAGCGAATAAACATGCCAAACACCACATAAGGGATACTTGAAATAAATTCACTCCTATGTACATACCCCAAAATACTCCTTATGAAAATATCTAATACGTAAAGACTGAGGTGAGTGAATTTATCGTGCGGATTAAAAAGACTATAAAAGTGCGGTACTTAAGCGACTGATTTATAACATTATTAAACAAAGGAGACGATACCTCATATAAAATTAAACCTCGATGTGTGTCCATCAAACACTATATGACAAAAGGGATCAACAAAAAAATGTATACTCGTTAATCGAATTTATTTCGATACTTTATTGCCTTCACAATCTTCTTCGATCACAGATAATGACAAGTGCTTATAAATCAACTTACTTTTACTACAATAAAGGAAGGCTGTTTTATTATTAAATACCAAAAATGCGAAATCCAATGAACAATACAAATATGAAATCTCTGGCCAATTTTTACTACATTATCTATTTTTTTTTAAATTGTTCTTGATGCTTTTGGATTGTTCATTTTTTTTATTTGTAACTTATAAATTTTATAAATCTTTAGCAATTTTATTTGGTGTTTTTTTTATATCCTAAAATATCGTAGCCTATTGGATATGTAAGGTTACTTATAACCTTATATTAGGTATTTATTATTATAAAAATAGGACAAAAATCTTGCTTGAATAAAATAAATTGTCCAACTCTTTTAATTTGATTGTCTTATGAAGACATTTTTTAAATCCCAAAATATTCTTTATTCTTATCGTGAATTTAATTGTTAATATTTTTAAATGTATAGTCAGAATTTGGCATATCAACTAATATATTTTCAGCTTTCCATGCAAATCCTAAACAAATCGTAAAAAATATGACAAAATAATGTATGGGAGAAACATTTATAATTAAAAAATCTATAAAAAGCCTCTAGTTTACATTATCGTTATTTTTTAAATAAATTCAATTTAAGAAATCGAATTTTAAGCATTCTTTTTTCATAAGACGCAATGCTTCAAATTAAATTTTTCTCCAATTCTTTGATAGCAATTGTTTTTAATTATATTGATCACCTATTGGGTATTTAATAGTAAATAAATTAAGTCTTTCTTTATGATCATAACGTTATCATAAAAGTGTTTTTATTTTATAGTCACGATATAATCAGTCAATACAAAAAATAATTTAAGAGCATCATACTCTAAGCATTTTTTTGTAATATTTATTATATTCGAGTTGGATGGACGTAAAAAGGTTTATATCGTCGTACGCACTTTTAATGGCAGAATAAAAGGCGCACTTTTATGGATGATTGAGCACAAACAATAAAATATTTTCGTCAGCAAGACTGTGGGGGCGTGGGATACGAAAATAATAATAAATCCATTATTTTACTCGAATAATCAATTCAAATGAATATCGTATTTATGTGACTTTCTATATAAACACAAGCGAACGTTCCCCTCGTTTCCCTGAAATAAATATGTATCCCTATACGCTTTTCGGGCGAAATCAAATCGGATCGACGAAAGAGTACTTTGATTTCGCCATCATAGTATTTCATTATTCATGAGATCGATCAATCATATATGTAAGAAGAAGAAATTGAGATAAAATAAGAGAACTTTGACATTTTCCCCCAATAATAATGAAATAGATATGTTCGTCGAATATAGAAGCGATGTGACATTATAAAAAAGACGCAATAAAATTGCATTTAATAGTTGAAACTGGAGACTCGCCGTTGATATGGATTTATTATTTGAATTTTATAACTGTGGGTTTCAAAAATCAATAAAACAATCGTTATCTTATATGATGAAGATAGTGATCTGGTTGGTATGAGACATTAAATCAATGCTTCTTCTTCATCCAATCCCATAAATAAGAAACTCATAAAGGGGGCCAGTGTTCCAGAATAAATAAATAGACGAATGCCCGAAGACAAAACATCGCCAAGATTCCGATTCTTTTTTACAATTAGACGATTCTTTCAATCCTGGAACATGTCTTCTACGTGGGCGATCATCGGAAATGGAGCTTAAATACAAACAATTCCACCCCTTTTTATTGCCGCCTACTGGGAATTATTCAATAAAAATCTGCCTGAATCATTTAATCATTAGATGTATTCATGGCCTTGTTAATATTCGGAACTGTATTTTTGTTCAAGGTGAAAGTGAGAGGTTGTTTTCAGAAAATACGGGATAAATCGATACGACCGATATATTAGCAGGCCATACAACTGGATGTTTAAATATCAAACCAAGCAGATGAGCTTGACTGACACACTAAATGTCTCACTTAGACTCGTTTACTTAGTCCGCCATATTGATATTTAGAGAGCAATATCGTTCTTTGCAGACTGTGTACCTCAAAAATATTTGATTTGATTTTTTTCCCATCTAATTTTGAATACGGAAATGATAAATATACTTAACAATTTGAAAATTTTCTTTAAATATAAAGGTTAACAAAAATTGATTATGTTGTTAAAAAAATGTATAACTTAACCTTTCAGTCTTTTAGCTTGAATAAGTGTTTTGTGTAAAATTTATGTTATGTAATGATTTTTCAATGAACAATTTAATAATTAATTGAAATAAAGGTGTCTACTAATATCCAACAAATATCACGAATTATAAATATAATTGTAAAACACTTAATATGTATGTAAGAAGAAAAAATGAAAAAAATAATAAAGATTGAATACACTAGTAAATTATTACAAATTCTAATTCTTAACTTTTTCGGTAAACACCTACCAATATTTATAAAATTTATAATTAATAAACGTGTATTTTTATTGTAATTGTAGTCTTGGTGGCGTCTTTTTGAGTTTTTACTTATTTCTTTTAATGGACTTTACATGAAGTATTTTTTTCAAATTTATACTGATCCCTGGAAAACTGAACTTTACACGTTCTTTTGCTGATATTTTATAATACCAGCGTAATAGCTCAGTGGATAAGAAGCGTGGCTACAAATACTGTGGTCATGGGTTCAAATCCCACTCAAGTCAAGAATTTTTAAATTGATTGGATCGGTTATTACGACTGGGAGATCGGGAATAATATTAATAAAATCCTGATCGATCGCCTCGATCCAGGTTTACTGTGATTTCCTGGATTTTAAGGTAAATACTGAGGCGATTATTAAGTGACTTGTGTAAAGTTTGGGTGCGTCGCCGTAAACGTACACAGTAAAGACGGTAATAGAGTTGCATTGCTGTACTTTTAATCGGTTTTTTAATCAATTTATGCCTCGCCTGAGGCTCAGACGAGGCATTAACAAACAAAAAACTGATCATAAGTGTACCTAATTAGCTCTACTATCGTATTTACGGTGACGTATGCCTGGGAATCAATTACTTAACTAGTAATAGTAAATATCACCGACAGACAATGAATTAACACGTTGTTGTGTATAAAAAAACCCCTTTCAAAAGGACCCTTTCTAAAATAAAAGCTCCTCGGAGCGTAAATAAATATATAAATAACACTATCACAAATATTTCAATCTGTGATCGTCAAAGCTCCATGGATTATAATTTTAATATAGATTCATATATCAATAACTGTGATTTTTTTTATGAAAATGTGATGAACAACAGACATTGTTGTGTTGTTAATTTATGTGGTCTGTTTGTGTAGCAGTAAAATTCGTGGCAATGGTTGTTAGCGCAATGCATGCCTCTTTTTATGGGCCGTAAAATGATGAGCTCTAATGAAAATAATCAACCACCAAACCCGATTACGTTTTATCACCTAATTACCATTGTTATGATCCTGCGTGAAATATTCGTATTTGTCGATTCTAGATATATTGGCGTGATGTGTCTCTTGTGTGGTAATAATGATGATGAGCAAGATGGCGGTGGTGATGATGATGATGATGATCAGGGTGATGCTGAAGGTTTTTGCGAGGTTATAAGATTTATGGATGAAGGAAACATCTCCTCAATGTTTCCTCGGGGACCACTTGGGAACTTCTTGCTTTTTCACAAACCTAACTTATTCCCTTTTACCTGCGCTTCCTCCATACAATATAGAATGCCAATATATTAGCTAATTTCCCATTTAAATGAATTAATACAATTACCAGCGTCATACTCCAAGGAATATACAATTAAAAAAAAAGATATTTGGAAATAAATTCAAGAAATTCCGGTTTATTTCGAGATTATTTGAATAGTTTATCAACGAGTCAAGATTTGTATTTCTTGAGGATAAAGCACAACACACTTTTTAAAAAAGAAACATTTTTTACCATTATTATTAGTTTCGGAATAAATGGAAATAACTAAAAATGGCTTATAATAGTTAACTAATAAATTATTTTTGGTATTATTTTTCACATTCACTTGTTTGTTGAATGAAGGGGAAAGAACAATAAGAATATTTACAAACGTATTTTGTAACAAAATAAAATCTTTAAATATGTTATTTATCATCAGAATATATAGTATTCCAAAAATATCGGATAAAATATCATAAAATTCTTTAATTTATATTTTTTTATGGCTTCTGAAAAGTTCTTGTCTTATTCCGTTTTTTAAATAATTGATCGATTTTGTGGGTGCGTAAAAAATATTTCAAAGAATTAAAATATTATAAGGCATGGTAAAGAATTACAAAAATATAGTAACTAGAATATTTAATAATTTTGAGTAACAATAACTCTTTTTACTAATTATAATTATAAGCCGCTGACATATTAATTCAAAATATAATTAATGTCCTTAGCTTATGCGACACCTAAAATATTTTTAATTATTTTTTATATCCAATCAGCTTAAAAAACTCCCTTAAATTAAACCACCACTTCAACTTATCGATGTTATACGTTTTTTAAAATATTTTTTAACATTTAAGTTTTAATTAGGGATACCTTTTTTTAAATACTTGTTGTAAACAAGCATTATTCGGGTTATTCTTTTGTGTGTGTTTTTTATACCTAACATGAAATAAATGAGTTCAAAAGTTGTTGTACGGGAATTGTGGGATATAAGATTTCATATCCTTATTGTATTAAATATCAAAGCATAGATACAACTTTTTTGTACGTTTCTCAACGAGTAAAACATATAATTTAAATTTAATTATTGAAGCCACGAAGAATCATATTTCAAATAATTACTGACATGTTTTAATCATGTAATTTATATGATAAGTAGATGTAATGAAGTTGGATAGTTGGAAGGAAAAATGTCCCAGGAAAAGGATACTTGGTTTTTTACATACTAAATAATTGGATACTTTCTTTGGACGACAAATTGTAATTTTACAGATAATTCTATTTATTCTTGGGTCACCTTAGCCCGAACCCGAGTGGGCGTGGGACTGACAATATATAAAAATATGAATCTTCGAATTTGTCGAAGGTTTGTTTGTCCCAATAAATAACGACCGACTAAATAAAATGGACGTGTCAAGTAACAAATAAATAACTTCATAGCAAACGGATGTGCTGATGAAATTATATATTTTTATTAAATATTTATTATCCGACCGCAAAGCCGCTTTTTATGAGAAGTCGATTTCAAAGCTGATTTTGTGAAATCGATTCGCCGCGGTCGCTTTTCTTATGAACGAACAATTTTTATGCAGCATTTTCGACATTAATCAATGAAATAATAAAACAAATATTGAATTTAATTTGGGAAATTTAAATTTTTAATTATTTATGATTATTTTTATGATAAAATGTATTGAAGCGTAGTATTTTGTGGTCGGCATGAATATTATAGTATGAAAAGTAAAGTCATTCAGGTGCACCTGGTCAATGTCAAAACATGAATGAATCCATCATCTGTCTCGCTCGCACGTCAATAAGATAAACAAGCATAGAGAGGGACGGCGATAGATAGACATTTTGTTTTTTAAACAAGCCGATCGTTCGATCCGCATGAACATCGCGTTATCGATATAAGAATTTTAGCAACACGATGTTTAAAAATACGCTTATATTTTATTAAATATTATAATAACACTTAAACCAAATCTCATACTTCGTAAGACTTAAATAATACATATATCGAAATTAGATTAGATATAATTTAAAAAATCAATATTTGGGTGTGATAGTAAAGTTTAACATTTTCTCTAAAAATTTAGGAATAAAATTGTATAATTATTTTTTATGAATAAATTTAGGAGCTCATAGAGTATTTAATTTGATTTGATTGATGAAAAAGGGCATATCTTGTATCTGCCTTTATTTCACGCAGTAACTCGATTATAATTTGGCCGATTTATCCATTGGTTTAATATTACAGCTAAAATAAAATATTATTTCAATGATACCTATTCAATTTTTAAATTCTAGGAAATTTCAAATGTCCTGCAAATTCTGATCATCATTCTGGAATAACTAATAATAAAATAATAATAATAATAAAATAAATAATGAATTTGTATATTATAGCATTAAAAATTGAATATAAGTATACGATTAAAAATATTTTTTTTTGAATGTCACAACGAACTGAGCCGACCCCAAAAATGAGTAGTGAATCATGATGTTATTATTATTACATAAAATAATTAAAATGTAAGAATAACATAATATGATTATTAAAACAAAAATATTGTGAAACACGAATAATGTAAAATCATTAATGACTGTGGAGACAAACAAAATCAAATTTGTTTGTGAAAAAGATGTTAAAGAGTTTTTATGAAATGTCTCTCAACATTTCAGTGGTAATTTAAAGTTTCAACTTATTTGAAAATATTTATGAAATCATTGTTATAAATTTTCATAGTTGTATTAAAATCTTTACCAATCTACATTAAAAAGCGTAAGAGAGAATATATATATATATATATATATATATATATATATATATATA
>JAGTTH010002359.1:0-29922 GCA_022606485.1 Agraylea sexmaculata
AAAAACCCATTTACAAATTTGAAGGTTAATAAATAATAACAACGATAAAAGCAATATTAACAAAATATAATGCTTAAAAACAAAATAAAAATTTGTTTGGGTAAAACAAATTTGAGTTGAGTGGATTATTGGAAATTTTATTTTATTTTTAAAAATAATATCAGTTTTGGAAGTTCATTGGTAAAATGAACTTTCGTTTCCTCGAGACATATTTGGTTTTATTTACATGTCTTATGATTGGGTTAGTCGGGAAGTTAGTCATTTTAGTGTAATGTTTTTTACTCAAATCTTCGATATTTGCTTTGATCATTTTTAACTTAATGTCCTCATGGACTTCTTTAAGAAATGTGCCAGGTTCAAGATCTAAGGCCATCTTAAGACACTTGTTTTGGACAATTTGAATTTTATTGATATGGATTTGTGCCGCAGTAGACCAAGCTGGGCATCCATACAAGAGAATCGGTCTGATAATTGATTTATAAAGAAGTAGCTTATTCTTAGGTGACAGCTGACTACGCCTGTTAATAAGTGGATATAAGGTGTTAATAGCCAGGTTACTCTTGTCCACAGCATATTTTACATGCTTGGACCAGTTCAACTTGGAGTCTAAGATAACTCCCAAATACTTGACTTCTTTGAGCCAAGGAATTTGTTCGTTATTGATACTAAGAGGGGGGATGTGGGATCGCTTTTTTTTGTTAGTAAATATTATTGCTTCAGTTTTACTCTCGTTGAGTTTTAATTTCCAGCGAGAGTAATACTGTATTAGTAGGTTTACAGATGCTTGGAGGCGTCTACGAATTGTGTCTAATCTGTAAGATGATGTGAATATAGCGGTGTCATCCGCGTAAAGAGCTAAGGAGCAATTACGAGGAATAGGGATGTCATGGATGAAGAGATTGAAAAGATAAGGAGCGATAATACTTCCTTGCGGAACTCCCGCAAGTATTGGATGCTGTACAGATTTAACATTGTTAATATCTACTGAGAATTTTCTGTTAGTAAGATAAGATTGAATAACTTTGGTGAGATATGGTGGAGTGTTAGTGTTAATTAGTTTGTGAATGATACCATCAAACCAGACTACATCAAAAGCTTTGGCAAAGTCCAGGAAAATCATTCCCGTACTTTTTTTATTATTAAAATTTCCTCTAACATGCTGTGAGATTCTTGTTAGTTGTGAAGTGGTACAATGGCCCGGTCTAAATCCGAATTGTTCATTAGGAATGACGCAATCCAGAGTTTTTCGCAGGCGGGTTAATATGACTTTCTCTAAGATTTTACTCATGCAGGGGAGGAGACTGATAGGACGATAGCTACTGGGAAGGGATTTGTCTTTACCAGGTTTAAATATAGGGACTACTTTAGCTGCTTTCCAATTATCTGGAAAATATCCAAGAATAAGACACGAGTTAAATATTTTAACCAAACAATCAAGAGCCTTTTGTGGTAAGTGTTTAATAAGAGTGTTGTTAATGTTGTCGTGTCCTGGTGATTTTTTATGTTTTGAGTTTTGAATAATATCAGAGATTTCAGAAAGAGTTACCTCGTCAATCTCACATTCAGAATAGTTGTGAAGATTCCTAATTGACTTAGTAACTGCTTGTTCTGTGAGACTATCTGTAGTGTCATTATGTGTCAATGTGTGTGCTTTAACGAATGTTTCAGCGATGAGATCAACTTTCTCCTGAGCCTTGTAAATGATTTTATTACAGTCTTCGCTCCTGAGCGGAGGGATAAAGGATGTTTTTCTAGTCATCGACTTACACATCTGCCAAAGTGAGTTATTTTGTGTTTTGAGAGACCTTATCTTCTGTTCCCAGGATTCATTTTTATGAATTTTAATTTTATGTTTAATTTCTAAAATTAGCGCATTTATGACAGATTTGAGTTTACAATTTCTTTTCTTTCGCCACTGATTCATTAATCTATTTTTTACATGAATTAAGTCCACAATTTTAGATGGAAGTTTGTTCTTAAAAGTATTGTTAATGGTTTTAACAGGAATATATAAGGCGGCGGCGTTCTTAATAGAATCTGTGAGTGTAGTGATTGCATTGTCAACGTGAAATGTGTTGTTAGTGTCGAATTTAAGTGTAACGTTATTGTTAATATGAGTTTTGTAAGCGTTCCAATTAGCCGTCTCATAACTAAAGAAGGTTTTTGGGTGATTTTGTAATTTCCGCCGATGTTAAATACAATAGGGAGATGATCGGAGGAAAGTGACTGTATTACGTCAACTTCGGTGAGAGAAGGACAACCCTTAACCACTGCAATATCAAGGATGGATGGATATCCTTTGGGTGGGAAATGCGTTGGACTTTCGGGGAAAAGGATACGAAAGTCTTTTTTATCACAATATTCTCTTAGTAAACGGCCATCCTTATTTCCGCGAATACAGTGCCAAAAGTGTTTTTACAATTAAGATCACCAGCAATTATAACATCCTTACCGAGAGACATAATTTTGTGGATATCATCTTGACAAATTTCTATTTTGGGTGGCTTATAAACCGAGGCAATAATGTGAGTTTTATTATTAATAGATACACTAATTGCTATTACTTCAATTGAGTTAGTTTTACGAATTACAACTTTCGAATGACATATAGAGTCTTTCATCACGATTAAAACACCACCGCCTGTTTTGCAAACTCGATCGTTGCGATGTATTACAAAACCTGGTCTTCTCAGAATTATATTTGTATTAAGAAACGTTTCACTTATCAATGCAATGTCAACACTTTCTCTTAACATAAAGTCAATCATTTCGTCGAATTTATTTGAAATTCCCCGGGAATTCCAAGCAACAATCTTAATATTAGAACAGTGACTAACCTTAGACATTATCAAGCGATGCGGCGAGCTCCATGATGAGATATATCCTTTCATTCTTTGTCTGACATGTCTTTAGCTTCCGCTGAAGCTCTTGAACCTTCAATACAAGAGTCATCAGGTCTCCTATCGGCATATCAGCGCTAGAGATTGGGGCGGTAATGTTCTTCGCAGTAGATGTGGTGGTGGGACCTTGGGCAATCTGTGCCCATGACAGGTCAGTCACTTGATGAGATGTGGACGGGGAGATGACCTGGGCGGCCATTGGTCCACGAGCAACCTGGGACCAGGAGCGTCCGTTGACGATGTTCGGGGGCGGCACTGGTGCACGCTGGGTGGCCGGTCTCGCAGCTGGCAGCTTGGGGGTAGATCTTAATTTGATCTGCTTCTGTCTGTCAGGGCAATCTTTGTAATTTGCAGTGTGGTCCCCTCCGCAATTGCAGCATCTTGCGGGGGAAGTGGCATCCTTTATGCATGTGGAAGTCTGGTGATCGCCGCCACATTTCACGCATTTGAATGCGTTGTTGCAGTTGGATGCTGCGTGTCCCCACTGTTGACAACGGAAACATTGCGTGATAGAATTTCTCCCAAGAGAGTATTTTTCAATTGTCACTCTACAGTGACAGATATTAGTAGTGTTTTTGAAGTCACTCATATTTGTCTCATTGCTGAGATTTATTAAATATAGGGGTGACTTCGTAATGGAGCCATTTTTTCCTTTCATTAGGAACACGTCTATTATTTTAAATCCTTTGTCGCTAAGGTCCTGCTTGATTTCCTCTACAGGAAGCAGAGGCAGGCCTCGTATGACAGATTTTTTAGGTCTGTCACATTCTAACGTAAAGGAGAAAAATTCCTTGTTTAATGATTTCAGGCCCGCTTTAAGGGCTCTGAAATCAGTGATATTGCTGGTTTGGACTCTGACTTGTCCGTTTGGTTTGTAATGTAGTTGGAATTTATTGATGAATTTCTTGACAATCGTCAAGTTTTCACCGTGCCCTGAAGATTTGAGATATAACGGGGGAGGTTTTTTGACATCCTTATCGGATGACAAAATTACCTCCCCCAGCGACTTAAATTGGTTTTGTTTTGGAATGGAAGTAGGAGTAGTAGGTCTTGGACGTTTGATCGGGTTCTTTGGTAAAAGAAACCCATCGATCGTCGTTTGAGCCATTACGTTTACGAGTTAACTAATGAGTATATGTTACTATGATAAGGAGCGATGGTACCTGATAATAATGGTGAAGTGGATTTTGGCGGCGTTGCGGCAAGCTC
This sequence comes from Agraylea sexmaculata, assembly GCA_022606485.1. NCBI lineage: Eukaryota > Metazoa > Arthropoda > Insecta > Trichoptera > Hydroptilidae > Agraylea > Agraylea sexmaculata. Next base: position 4,110 of record JAGTTH010002359.1, read on the forward strand.
GTTATCAGGAGAGGTCGCAGGGCGGCAGACCGGTTTGGTAGTTGCGACACTTGTGTACTTGACACTTTCGAATTTGCTTAACCATGCAAGGAGCACTTCAATATACGTGTGTACAAGACGGCTGTCTGGACGTGAATCTACCTGTTAATTGGTCAAATTATTTAATTATTTAAGTGTAGAATTAAAAGCAATGAAAATTGTCGACAAATTGTAATCATTCCAGTTTTAGTTTCCTAAGCGTATGTCGCCGTAAACGTATACCATAAAAACAGTAGTAGAGTTGCTTTGTTATACTATTTATTTGTTTTTTTTTTAGTTAAAGCTTCGCTCGAGGCTCAGGTAAGGTATTAAACAACAAAAAATAAACCAAAAGTGTAGAAAAGCAACTCTACTGCCGCCTTTACGGTATAGGTTTAAGCGTCAAATGACTACGAAACCATTACTTAATAGTAAATACTCACATTATGCATAATTACTATAAAATATTTAATCCATTATTTATTGATTTTCGAATAAATTCTCTTTTCAAGTCTCGGCAAAAGAGTATAAGTAATATAGTATATATCGGTGGTTCTTTTAAGAGCAACGACTTATAGTCGCTGAATTCATGCACGATTGAACTGTAGGTCCTGTTGTGATACATTGGAAACCTTCATATTTACCTTTACCCTCCGTCTATTACAAAAAAAGCCTCGCTGGGTTCTACGGGTCATATTTGTTTAAGCGAAATTTTCTTTCATCTCGAACGGTGGAAATTGAACCTTTTGTGCCTTTCGGCCTCCCGTCATCCAGAGTACATCCCGGGAATTATTTCCGATGTTCGACCCGACAACCAATCAAATCGATCCATCTCGACATGTGAACTCTCCTTGGCCAAATATTGATTTTGCGAACCTTAAAATACTTCACCATATTATTTATTCTGTAAATATTGAGGTTAAATCGCAACAAATACTGAACTCGTCCATTTTAGCGAAGCGAAACTCGACCGGTACAAATATTTGTACGGACAAAGCACAGTTTTTTCAATCAACAAATTGAATTAAATATATATTCATCATATTGATAACTATTTCTTCAATAAATATATAAACTAAATGCACTTTTATTACAGTTTATTAATTAATTGAAAAGTTAAATCATAAATCGTACGTATAACATATTATGTAGTATATAATCTATCAAATAAACATTAAACAACTTGAAATTTAGTTTTTTATCTTAACTCGACATGAAATAACATTATATTATTTATTAATCTTCAAATTTGTAAATGGGTTTTTATTTTTTTTCCCCATTCTTTCTATAATTAAATACTATTACTCATGTCAAATTTAAATAAAACATTCTCATGTTAGTTATAGGTAAAAAGATGTAAACACTCTGTACACCTAAGTCTATTTCCAAAGATGTATTGTTCTATCAATCAATGTAAAAACTTATGTTAATAAAGAAATTGTAATAATAATGAAATAACATAATATTATCACTATTAACAGGACTAAAAATTATGCTTTATGGTAATCTATTTTATGGATTTATGATTAGGACATATTTCAAACCAGATTAGTATTAAATTAATTGAAATATGAATAGACTATAGGTTTTCAAATTTTCTATTTCTTAATTATACATATACCTTTTATATATATTACGTTTTATGAAAATAATATTAAGTACATACCCAAATTAGGCGTTGATACAAAAAAAATCACAAAAAACATAATTGTCAATAAATGGTACTGGTTATCTTCAGAAACATGATTTAACCATTAATTAATTGTTTCAACAAAAGTAAAAAAATATATCTTCATTTAAGTGAAAATTTATATAAACAAGAGATAATTAATAATAAGCTACGTTTACAGTAAAAACTAATTAATAAAATTAAAGATTTTGTATTAGTTATTATATTTGATAGACATGATTTATCCTAAACGCTGTATATCCACACCTAATTACATCATCCTCTTTAATATAGAAGATACCAATTTCAATTTATTATTTTTTATATAAAATAATACAATATTCTTACGGTATAGAACTTACTTAGTGATTATTGGTTAGGGGGATGAATGGTGTGTGTAGTTTTCAAGGGAACCTAAAGGTTCTTGGTTCATACTATATGCAAGACACCGGCTGCTGTCCACTATTTTATTTTTTCTGTCTGCAAGAACATTCACAAATACATGAGGGTATTTTTGGCAGTAAGTATTAACCAAAATATATTAAATTCTACCGTACATTGAACTGATGATGATATACAATTTAGGGGAAAAATACAAACAAACAGATATTATTTTTTCTATACGCGATTATGCTTCTTAATAATTATATTAAGTAGTATATGATTCGATGATTCGCTCTTGGAATTTATCTGAAATCCACGTTTATGTAGTTGTAAAATTGAATTATAAAGTTTGTATGTACGTAGAGCAGGTGTATAACATACAACCAATATGATGTTTGATCCTTGGCAAGGAACTTTCCACATTTAAATATTCAAATAGAGGAGGATGTCTACCTTGGCTGCATGGGTGGCCGTTTCTATCTTGGCTCTAGGAATATTTTAGATAAAATAAATCCATTTATACAAAATTATTACGTAGACTTAAAATTATTTGATCGTAATCCGCATACGTCGTGAATGCGAAAAGGCCTGTTAAAACTATTATTTTTTTTATAAATTAACAACTTAAAATTGTTAAGGTTAATATACAACAACCTGGCTAAATCAATAAAAAATATTTATTTATTTATTTACACCCCAAGGGACTTTTTGAGAAGGTTTTTACAAATTTTGTTTTTTTAAGTCACAAACACGTGTTATTTAATTGACTATCGGTGAACTTAACTATGACTAGACTTAATAATCAGTATTTACCTTACAATATAGGAAATCAGAGTAAACCTGAATGCAATATCTATCTGGACAAGACGATAATTAATTTATTAAGACACAAGATTGTTATGTATATTTTTTTTGTATATTTGGCTGAATCTGCCTGACTTAACAATCGACTCAGTATTTACCTTACAATCCGAGAAATCAGATTAAACCTGGATCAATATTCCTGATCTCATTATCTCTGACATTATTTTCTATATATGATTTAAATAAAAAAAAATAAAAAATAAATATATATATATATATATATATATATATATATATATATATATATATATATATATATATATGTATCTTTATTCAGATTACATGTAAAGGAATTGCTGAAATAATTTCCGTTTACTTTATTTTTTTTACTATTTATAGCAATCCACCCCTCTAAAGGATCCAGATCTTTAACACATATTTTGTGGTCATTTCTTCCTTGATAGAGATCGCCATTACCAGTACTTCCATAGTTGGGGTGTGTGGTTCCTTTCGGTCCCTTCTCATACATTCTTGATGACTTCCACATCGTAATGGTAAGTTGGGGGAAACAGAGATGTTTAATAAAAGTGCGGTTCACAATTAAGAGGTTCGTATCGAATAAAAGCTGTTTATTGCTCACATGAGACCACAATTTGTACGCTTCTGCAATTGCCTCTGCATCCCTTTGTTCCGATATTGGAAATGTCTGCATTTTGTTGAAATCATAACTTTAGTCTTATTTATTCTATTGTTGTCTGATATAAATGCTTGTTAGGATGCATCGTAAAGCCTTATCACAGTTTGCATGCAAGATTCTGTGGTCTGATTGCATCGAATAACTTGTGATGTTCTCTAAACAAGAAACAGCCTTTCTTCTTCACAAGAACGGGGATTTCTTACAGAGAAAGTAAATAAAGAATTGCAAATACACCATCAAATGGAGAACAATCGTACAAGGCTCTATATCAATATATTAATATAAATGTGCTTGGTTAAAATAAAAATTAAAAATCTTAAAAATTCTATACTTTTATTTTTACGATGTTCCATTTTAGTACTAGGTTTATAATATGTTTTACTTCAAAAATCATATAAAATCATAATAATAAAATTGAAATACGCTCACGTCATGAATGCTAAATAGGCTATAAAAATATTTACTAAATACTTCTTTGATTATTTATTTATTTGTATATAAACGTTTAAAAGAGCTTTTTTTTACAGTCAAGACGAAAATAATAATAATAAAAATAAGGTTAAAAACAAGTTTATCAGAAATAAATTATATTATTATATAAAAAATTATGTAAAATAAAATTAAGTTAAATTTACATTGTAGATGACAGAATTGGCGGAAAAGAGTTCACCCAGGTGCGCCAATTCGTTGCTAAGTCGTTGTAGCCTATTCAAAGGTGAATAAAAGTGGAAATTGGATAAAAATACTGTGGATAGAATGGTTATGTGACGTTTAGATCATTTTCGTCACTATTTCTGTTCGTTCTTGTGGCGCATATTTATTCATTTTAAAATTGGAGCTTATTATGTGATTGGTTGGGGTGTAACTGATCTATACGTCACATAACCAAGATGGTGAATGAACTTTAACCTCATCTGTGATATTTTAATTTAAACCAAATAAGCAATTTGCGCGTCTATCAAATAATTTCAACACATATTGGGAGTTCTATTAAAAATATATTTATTTAATTCCCAATCTTTAAGTCATTATAGCTGATGATTTTTTTTATTATAATTTGAAAAGTTTATGAATCTATGTTATATAAACTCACACGCTTTGTTTCTGAACTATTAGCTTGTAATAGTGAATATAGAAAGACTAATACAACCAAATGATTTATTTAGAATTCTTATTTACATCCACATATAAAATATATTGAAGTAATCGATATTATTCGCAATGCTAATATAAAATGCTTTTTTAGATCGATGGCATTTTGTCAGCGACCAAACGACATAATAACAAGGTTGTATTTCGTCGTATGATGGTGGCCAAAGAAGGGACAAGTTTACGAGCAATGGATGTGTGTTGTAATTTTATTGGGCTATGAGGAAACATGCTGGTATATACACTTTTACGGTCGACGCCCTTCATACAACACCATGACGTATTTTTTAGGCGTCCCGACGCCCCTACAAACTACCATGGCGTGTACTAAGTCACTTCTTCTCGCACACTTTGTAAAATCGCCAGCTCTTAAAATAAATATTTATAAAATACCTTTTCAACATAATCGATTACAAGGAATCATTTCTATTAAATATCGCAATTTCAAAAAAAAGTCTAAATCAAATTTCTGATGCTCGTATCGTTTTCTTTATGACTCGAATAAGCTAAGAATATTTTAAGGGGTGGTAGGGTATCGCAAATAAAATATTAAATATATATATTTTTAAATAATGCAATATATTAATTACGTATTTAACATACACAATAAACACGCGACAGTCACTACTTCAGTACTTCAAAGAAACAGCTGACCAAGATGGTGGCCCAAGCTTGATTCTAAAAGCAATATTAATACTTATAATTATTAATAAAAAATAAAATAATATTTAATTTACATTTTCACTTATTCTTGCGATACCCAACCACTCCATTTTTTGTAAGGCTTAAAATAAATATCATTTATTATGCAATGTAGAGGATATTTTAATATTAAAAATATTTAAAAAAATATGACAATGTTAATTAGAGTATTGGAACTGGTTAAATATTTAAAAAGCGATCTCATTTTAAATAAATTTTTTTATACTTTTAAATACTTTTTGAACTAATTTATTTTAGATATATATTTTTCCATGTGGAAAAACTCGTTGTTAGAGACAATTACATACTTAAGTCTATCATATCTGTTATTATATTAGGCCAATAAATACTTTTAATAAATATTTACCTATTTAAAAATATTCATTAATAAGATATCAGTTCTTCAATATTGACATAATTTTTAGGCTAAAATTTGCAACTCACTTGTTTTTTTTTTAATATTTGTACAATATGATGTTAGTCTCTTTTTATTTAATTATAAATCAGTATAATTTATAGAAGATTATATTATTTGTTTAAGCATAATGCTGAAAGAAAATTCTGCATTTTAGAAGGCTTAATTAATTTTCTTCGAGAATGGATTTCATACAGATGTTATTTCGACAGACTTCTAATTACGAAGTATAATGTAATCAAAGAAATGTGTCTTCATATTTCAGACACGATGTGAAATATAACTAATTCGTGGTAATCCAACCGATTCATAAATATGTATTATATTTATAAATAAGCTTATGAAGTGTTTAATATGGAAAGGCTCTTAACTGTGATACTGTGTCACATAAATTTTAAATATTATCAAAGTAATTAACCGCCTAATAAGGCTTCAAACTATGCACAATATTTACATAGTGCTCCTCGTTACGTTGCGTGAATATTATTAACTGGCAACACTGACGTGCTTAAAACTAACCGCCAACCTTAATTTATTCACTCACTTTGCTTCTTATCTCGCTTTGTATCAAATTTTATACGTTTTTAAGTGCATGCATAAGTACTCAACGCACATATTTAATTTTAAAAGTATATAAAAAATATTTTAGTTTGCTGTTATTATTTGGTTTGGTTTGTATTAATTTATTTAAGTTAAATTGCACATGTAGAAAGCTGCTTTTTCAGACAAATTAATATTTGCAGTATTTATACAAGAGCGCAGGGATTTATTATTATTGTTTTAGATATTCCAGTCCCAATAACTGATCGAATGTATATTTTAAATTTACATACTTCTGTATACTAAATTTTCCTTTTCATTTTCGATCATTATTACTTACTAATAATATTAAATACCATGAAAACTTTGTAATAAATTAATGTCAATAAAATAAGTTTCAAGTTGTCTAGAAGTTATATAAAAAGTATTAGTATTTATTATTTAAACTTATCTCCTCGTTGAAATAAATATATGTCAAGGACTCGAATCTACATATTGTAGTTTAAACCCAACTAAATATAAACCAGAAGTTCGATTTCTGTAATAAAGGTGGTTGGTGAGATAATATTTATTTATTTTTTTAGGGTTGTATTAATTTAATAATTTAATCCATTACACCATTTTATATTTAATTTATTTCGGACACAATAATTTGAAAACTTGTTCAAATAATAAATGCCGTTCCACAATTAAAGCAGGACATATTCAAACGTATTTAATCGGGGTGCTATACTTAATGTCTGATATTTCAGTCGAAACTCTCTCGGGGGTGAAGTTTGTGGAGTTGGAGTAAGTTGTATGAAAAATAGGCATCTAGTTTGGAGGCTGTCATCGTCGGTTTTAATTTGGCCAACGCAATATTAACGCATGTCGAGGGAGACTTTCTTCAAACTTTACCAACCCCCAACAAAGGGCAAACGACTCAAAGGGGTGTCGAGGGGTTCAACTCCTCTTTAAATAAATATTAACAAACCGACACCTAAAAATGTAAAAAAATGCATTAAGAATATGTCAAATTAGACACTAATCTTAAACAAACAGCTATTCATTTACAATCCAGGAAATTATGTTAAACTTAATTCGAGACAATCGACTGAAATCTTATTGATAATATCTCCGATCACCCAGAAAACATAATTCACAATAATTTTTTTTTGTTTTCAATTTAAATAGCACTTAAAACCATAAAAAAATGTTTATCACTTAATCTTATACGGTGAAAAATAATGCAATTAAATTCTACATTTGTATAAAATTTATATATATTTATTTATATTAAAAACATATCCGCCTTCTGCTGGCTTTTTTAGATTGTTTTTACAAAGTAAGGTTTTTTTAGACACAACAGCGTGTTAATTAATTAATTGTCTGTTGGTAATCTTAACTATTACTAGTTTCACAGGTTAACTTAACAATCCCCTCAGTAATCCAGGAAATTAGAGTAAACCTGCATCAAGACGATAGATCGGGATTTTTATTTATTTTACGCCTTGCAGAACTTTTTTTTTACACAAAAACGTGTTAATTCATTATCTGTCGGTGATCTTAACTATTAATAGTTACACAGGTCACTGACTTAATTAGAAGTATTTACCTTACAATACAGAAAATAAGAGTAAACTTGGATCAAGACGATCGATCGGGATTTTATTAATATTATTGCCGATCTCATAATTAGTCATAATACCCGATCTCATGTTTTTTTCTTAAATAATAATTGTGACATTATTTGGCATTGTCAGTGTTGAAATGTTTCATTATTTGCATGAAAAGCCACCGGTTTCTCAAGGGAGAAGGTTTACCGCTGCCAACTTCAAACTTGCTTCATTTTAAATGAATACCTTACCAATATATTATATTAAATATAAAGGAACGGTGCTAATTTAAGCTTTTACCTTCAGGTAGGTAACATTAGTATTCTCACTTCTAATTATCCATCCTTAATGCGGTTTACCAACTTTAGAGCATCTCCCGAGAATGTGGCTGAAAGCAAATAATTCAATTACCAAACTAAATATTTTTAACGTAATGTATTTTATATTGAAGAATTCAGGTGGAAGAGGGTAAAAGACATTATTTACAGTAGTAGAATTATGATATTTGACTGAACCACATGCGACCAAATCCCCTTCCTGTTTATGGAAATGCACAACGTTTTTAAAATAAGCAACCTGAATATATATAGCTGGATAATGTTATATATATAAAAAAACAGGAATAAACCTGGAAGTTCCATATGCATTCGGCCATTTGTAATGGGATTAGAATGACTCACAAGCTTTACTGAATTGATTTCAATATTATTATGCACAGGGGAACAATTTCAAAAGGTTTCAAATGAAGGTGCTTTTTCCAAAAGAATAGTTAAAAAAATAAATATTAAACAATATATGCAAATAAATCCAGAATCCAGAATTGATATTTGACGTTTATCCCAATTTTCAATAATTACATGATTTTTTTCATGTATAACACAATTTTATTCAAAGAACTCATTATACTAAAAATGAACAACCCGTCTTTAGATAGTTTAAAAAATCATCATTAAAAAAAATTCCTTATCACCAGTTAATTATTTTCCGGTAAGATTAAAACTCTTCTATAAACAACCATAACATAAATATTTATCTTAAAAACATTTAAAATTATTCTATAGCAACTAAAACATATATTATTTATTTTTATAATAAGATAATTATTATCTTTAAAAAAATATATTGGTTAATGAGTAAAAATGCGTCTAATGACAATATGAAAATAATTAAAATGAATAAAAAAATACGAAATACAAATAGAATCATGGGTTATACAAATAGCATAGAAATGTGGGTTGTATTTTAATAAAAGCATTTTAAATTATGGAGGGATGAAAAATCTCTCTAAAAATTATTTTATTTCAGAGATAAAAATTTTTTGTATTAAATTAAGCACTACAGTTAGTTAAAATAAAATAATACAATTAGATTCAATTCAAATATAGAAAAATATATTACTAATTAATTAATTTATGGATAATAAAATATGTTTTTTTAATAATCATCAAAGCACCCCTTGCATTATATGTATTATATTATATTATTAATACAGGAGTGGACGATGTTAAGTGCGAGGCGTAGAACCGTTTTATTATTATTTTAAAGCACGACCAACAATTCACACATCAATTTTAATAAAATCCAGATTGTTGTGTTAGTATTGAAAGTTTTCCCCTAATAATTAAGAGATTACGGGTGCGGCATGGTATGGCAATAATCATAAATAACTAACAGCCGGTACATTTGTATTGACGTACTGGTAAAGCTTGAAAAGTATGTATTACTCCCCCTTTTTGGTCCGAAATCTCCATTAAATATTATGAAAACGCGATATAAAGAATGGTGTGACGCCCATACTTTAAGGGGTGTAAATGTTACCCTCCATCAAGGGTACTTTGCACAGTTCTCTCTTTATTAATTAAACTGTTACGACTAATTGAGCAATAACATCATTTAATATTGATTTTATTGTCATATACATTGCTTTTTTAAATTATATCAAAAAAATAGGAACAAAAATATTTTTAATTATATCTCATTTACCAGAAAGTAAATTATTACTTAAAATAAATAATTAAAAAGATTATAAAAATAAAATGCAAATTTATTGTTCGTACGTATGAAACTTTATGTATGAAAAGCAGCAGAACACTAATTATTGACTTCAATAAAAAATCAAATGTAAATCTCCAGTTATAGTTTTATTATTTATGGGGGTTTATATGTGTTTAATATATTATATTATTTTTCGATTGTTTGCTTTTCGACATTAAATTAATAAACGATTTTTAATTAAATGAATGTTAAAAAATATATAAATATATTTTTACGCCTCCTTTACATTATTTGGTACCTATGTATATATTTCTCTTTTTTATTTTTCGTTTAGGTATGTGTTGATGTAAAATATTTATACTGTTATAATATTTTAATATATTTATACTGTAAAATATTTTTTTCTTACTTTGTTTGTATTGATTCTGAAAAGCTTTCACGAGAGTATACATGAAAATAAATCAATAAAAAACATACTTAATTTTTCATAATAAATTAATTTCCACCTTTGCTCAACTATTTGTAAAATTAATTTCGGCTAATAATAATAATGTGTCGATGTAAATCCATATTTATTAATAAAAATTATTGTAGCTTAAACAATACTCAAAGAGTATAATAATTAGTGTATTTTTATATAGGGCTACAAAATTTGACAATAAATAAATTTTGGTTAAACACGTAAAATTATCATTCATTTATTTTAAGGATAATATTTAATTTTGTTTTTCGTTCTTTTGATTGATGACTCATACTATTTTATTAATAATAAAGTATTTAGGGAAATATGTCTGAATGTGGTTTTATTTGGCGTGAACACGTCACCCTTCTGTGTTTCTTTACGACTCAATAAACAATGTTTTGAAGAACATGGGGTTGCAACTTTCACAAATTCTCTATAGTATTATTATTACTGCAATATGCAAATTTTACATATTTCAACTCAAAGGGATGTGAATAAACCAAGAAATACTTAAAAAGTTGAAAGCTTTACGGTATATACAATTTTTATGGATAAGAATATAAAGTTTATAGATTTAGTTAAAGTGAAAATGCATTAAATATTTTCTCGATCAGTGCGTAATAGATTTTTAATAAAAAAAACAATTAATTATGTATGATAAAATTGAGGTTAGGTATCGAAAATTTGTTTTTTTTTACCCTAACTAAAAATAATTACTCAGTTCGGGTATTCTTTAAATACGACAAGTTATTTTGGATTAATATGGAATAAAAATGAATTATCATTATTATTCTAAATAAATATGGTTGCCATTAACATCTTTAAAATTAAAGCTAAAAAATCAAAAATGTTTTTTTTTGTTATATTCTTACCTACTAAAAAATTCTCAATTATTAAAAGTCCAACTAGTTAAACTATGTATTTTGCCCTATTAAAAATATTGAATATAATCTTCTTATAACGTAAATATTTGTTGAGTAAAAATGTTAAAAGTGGAGGTAGAGAAATTTATATTAATAGATAATTTATCACCCCTTATTTAACATTAAATTTTCTGATTAAACATCCCCTATAAAAAAATATATCATAAACATAGGAGGCGAGTTTCATACAAAGGTTGATTAAGATATAAGAAACCGTTTATAAAATTGAAAAAAATCATATTTTTTTTATTAATTAAGGTATCAATTCAGTACTTACAAAAATATTGTAGAATATATCCTTTTCCATTAAAAAAAAATATCGGCGAAAGAGTGTTCCATTATAAATATTGCTCGGTCAGGAAAACTGTCGAGTATTTCCACAAGAGGGTCACCTGCAATCGAGGTTCGTTTTAGACTTTTTACATTTGTGTCAAAAATATACCGTTGTTAAATCTAAGCAATTGATAGATTTAAAAAAAAATCGTTGGTATTTTTTATCGATATAATCAATTTATTAGTATTCCTCGAGTAGTTCCTGTCCCCCGATTTGTGCGGTTTTATTACATTTTTTACGGCTTGTAATAGATGACTTCTCCGTCTAGATATCAGGGGTGGCCAAAAGTGAGGATATATGTATTAGAGGGTGCAAAAGAACACATAGCCTTCGTTGTTCTTTTCGTAAGAAATCATACAAAATCGAGAGTTATGTCGGCGCATAAACTGAAACGATGGCAGTATTTCCCATAAAAACTTAACGCTTTATGACGCAGAAGTGAATCTTCTCTATTCGTACACTTTCCACTACTAATTCGTCGTCTCGAGAATATGTATATTTTTTGTCGCCGATCGTAAAAAAATATTATACGACGTTGATTTATGAATGTTGAGAAAAATCAGTGAGGCGAATTCACAATGTATCGATCATATTTCTGTGACAAATGGACTCGGTTCAAATCCCAGGAAAATTTCAACCTTCAGTAGAAGATTGTCAAATGCACGAACCACTCGTCCGTTTTTATTAAATAAATGTTTGTGTATACTTTTATCGGTCGATGGTTTGTTTGTGATTTTTTATGTCCTTAATTCCCCTTAAACATGCTTTTTAAATGTGAATAATTTGATTTCAATAAATATTAATGTCCTCTAACTAACGATTTGAATAGTAAGAATATTTATTTGATAGCCAATTTTAATTATTATATTTTACAGAAATTTTTAACATAATGAACTTTGTTCAAAATGAACACGTTACAGTAAATCTTTTGTTTAAACTGAAGTTATTTGAAGTTATGAGACTCTTATATGTCATAAAAAATTATAATAAAATATAAAATGGCATATAAATAATGAATGATAAATAAAAGAAGCACTTATATGATTGAACCAAAATATTTAATAGTATATTACAATATAGAAACAATAATATTTGAAGTAATTCTCCTTGTAAAATATCGATAATTTTATATCTACAAAATAACATATTTAAACACTTTTGAATTTAATCATTAAAAATACTATCTTAAGAAGATATCGAAATACCACATATACAGGGTGGACTTGAATTAACTTATAACGCAATAATAAGTAAAAAAAATATAATATATTTTAAAAAATATATTATAAAATAGTGCTTTTGGAATCGAGTTTGGGCCACCATATATGTTTTATTAAATACATTAGGAATCAAGCAATATTTTTTTTTATTTTAATTAATAAAAAAAAAAATTTTCGCTTTTATTTGCGATAACCTACAACCCCTTAAAATATTCTCAGTTAATTCATCATGTATATAAACTTTTTTTGAAGGTGTTTGAATTTCCATATGAATATCCATTTTAACGAGATGATACCACAAATGCAACTATCCACCGGTTAAAAGCTTTCAGACAGGGGTGTGTTTTTAAGGGTTAGTTGAACGTGAGTGTAGTTCAGGGGTAATCAATCAAGGGATAGTGTGACGGCAAACGTGATTGCCTTTACCACTGTTCCAATAGTTACAGTTACTACATTCCAAACCCAGATTTACAGAATCCAGTTAAAATTTGAATTTAACACAGTAAAAAGTCCAAAACTACACATTATCATTAACAATATTGGCCCTATAAAAAGCTCCTAATTCATTTTTTTGTTGCAATCATTCATAATATAAAGTTAGACTTAGTTAGAATGATTGATTAGAAAAAACGTCTTAGGAACTATATAGATGTAATTATTGAAGATTTTATTTATTGGTTATGTGACGTTAAGATCAGTTTCGCTTTCATTATTGTGTTGTGTAGTCCCAATTATATAATGGATAAATATACACACACCACTTGAATAAGCAGAAATAGTGACCATATTTATTTTCTACGTTATATACAATATTCAAAATGATAGCGGGACTTTTGCCTCGACCGTTAAATATTATTTTAATATGAGTATAAATGTTGTTTTATTTTATTTAAACTGGATAGTGTAATATATGATAAGATTTTTTAACGATTGTACTATTTCTTTGGAATTATCATTGTTTTACATCATTTCACTATTGATTTAAATATCTTATATTTATATTGAAAACAAGCGTCATAGCTCAAGAGATAAGAAGCTTTGCTACAAATATTGTGGTCAGGGGTTCAAATGAAAAAATGATTTGATCGGTTATTGCGCCTGAGAGATTGGGAATAATATTAATAAAATCCCGATCGATCGTCTTGATCCAGATTTACCTTTATTTTCTGTACTGTAAGGTAAATACTGATTATTAAGTCAGTGACCTGTTCAACTAGTCATAATTAAACTCATCAACAAACAATTAACACCTTGTTGTGCCTAATAAAAGCTCCTCGGGGCGTAAATAAAAAAAAATGATCTTCTAATGTTGTTGATAATAAAATATTGATTTAACAAGTCGGGACGTGTTTAAATTAAGAGTTAATTTGATCGATTTGGCTCAGGTAGAGTATACAGAAGTGCCCACTTAGACATGTACATAGCAGGTTCGACTCCTTTCAGATTTTGTAATTTCGATAAGGTGTGTAATTTGCATGGATTATGTGTATAATGACTATATTTAGAGAGTTGTTGTACCCTTTGATGAATTGCCTCGAGCACGACTCTTTTTACAATACATTATCAACCAACCACCCCTTCAATGTTCACCCCCCGCTCACGTGATTTAACAACATAAAAAGTCATTGGAAAATTTCTTCATCCCGTCGTGTTGTTAGCCAAGCTATATTTATGAGCCTTATTAATCACTCTATGAAAATTATTTATGAACCGCAACATTGGTCCACTGTTTGAATTATACTTCGATCGAAACAAGACGTGAACGCAAATTATTTGCCACACTGATGAAAAGAAAATTGTACAAAGCAATAAATTTACAATTTAATAGAACTGTACATGCACGTGAAAATTAATCCCACCATAATTTATAACTACATCTGCACACATTTTATGAAACATATTCTATTTACTAAAATAACGTATGTTGTTTCAATTTAAATATTTACATAATCAATGATCCTTGGTATTTATGAATGCATATTATAATAAATAATAAAATAAGTTCATAATTACGATTTGACAAGTTTAAAACATGTATTTAATGCATATATAAATAATCAGTAACAAGTATTTTATTTATTTTGTTTATGTTGTATACAAAATAAATATTTAATGGAATTAAAATTCAAAATATATTAAAAAGAAATAGAGTAAAACCCGTTGAACAGATGGTCAAAATAAAAGAAAACAAGTTTTATTAACTGATTTATTAAAATTATACATAATATTTATAAACACAAACAATAAAATCTTATCGTTAGAATTTAATGACTTATTTATAAGATTTACCCACAGTAACTAGACTATGCTGCAATTGTAGTCTCTTGTGGCTAATAAATATATCATTTACGAATAAAAGTTTATTCATAGTGGATATGGTGTGTAAACTCCCCAGTAATAAATATAACACCATGACACTAACACCCCCAAAAAGCTGAACCCCTGCCCTTAATCACCTTTTGATGTAATTACAATTTCGACCAGCTTACTATTATTACAATTGTGACTTTTAAGTTTTATCATAAATGGTGATTATAATCTAATAAAAACGTGTCCAAAGGAAGACGTTACTTGGTAAATTGCCCGTTGGTTTATTAAATAAAGGATGAATGCAAATCATGTTGGAGAATATCGGTTGTGCTACGGCGTAGTATTGTTCGTAGCAGCAGTGCTTCAGATGATCCGCTTAGCATACGTAACGAAACAGTACTACGGCGAAGACTACTACAACTATTCTACATTTCCTGATGTTATCATCAGCACACTTTATACAGTTTATATAAGGGATCAACATCCACAGAGCTTCTAGCGTCGAACCACTGAATTTCCTACCCTCAGTCATTGTGTCAATATACCAGCATAACACCTATTCAAGCACCGTCAATACAATATATTTCAATTTTGATTATTCAATAAATAATACTCAAATTTTGCCTTTATGTTTTCTATGTGATGTCATAATTTAAATATTGGGTATTTTTTTATTATACAATTTCTTTATTAAATATAATTTTCGTATAATGTTTTGACAAATTGTGATTAGATGTTACAATATTAAGTTTATGGACTTAGTCTTTTACTTATTTTAATACGGAGTACAATCAATTGATATTTAAAAAAAGTCATAACATAATTTATGGGAAAAAATACAAAAACCCACTTGTAGAACTACTAAAATATATATAAATAAATTACATAATAAATAATAATAAAATAAAATGAACTTAGAATTACATAAACATATACTTAATACTATATGAATATAACAAAAAAATTGTGAAACACGAATATTGTAAAATCATTAATGACAGACAAAAGATATAAGATATGTTTTTAAGAATTTTTAAGAAATGTCTCTCAACATTTCAGTGGTAATTTAAAGTTTCGCTTATTTGAAACATATTTGATTTTATAAACATTTTGTATTTAAGAGTTAGTGGAGAAGTTAACCATTTTTTTATAGTGTTTATTGCTTAAGTCAGTGATAAACTCCTCTACTGTTTTCATTTTGATAAAATATTGGGTATATGCTGAATAAACATTATACGTTTGTATTTATTACAACTAGTCATACAAATTCATTTTAGTATTATTGATAAAATTGTCGAATGTTAAATGATTTTGATGAAATGTGTGTTATTAGAAACATAAAATGCTTATAATTTTAAAATAATATTATATACCAGTGTTTAGAATGATTGTAATAACATAAATTTAGTGAAATAAGGTGGCCTTTTTAGAGATGATTTCAATTGATTTAATTTAAATTTAATAAATATGACATTCATTTTCTGTTTTATTTTTAGAATACTATTCAATTTTCTATAAAAAATAATGATTTCAAGCTTTGACGTAGGTTGGGGGTTTAAACTATTGTTAAGATGCATATTGGAAACTTCGTATACAAAGTTGAAGAAAACAACTATCGCTTTATAAATTTACCTCTACAACATAAAATTCCATAGTGAAATGAGAAAATTTCTCACTCAATTTGCGAGATGAAGTGTTGGCAGGTTCTCCATCCATATTGCAGGCAATTTAAAATCAATAACCGCATACGTTCTCCTAGAGAGAGTCTTCGTAAAATACAGTTCATTCTCATATGTGAATATACTAATAATATAAATGGGTCGAACACAGATATAATATTTTTTTAAATAAACCTGTGTTAGTACGGTTTTTCAAAGCCAGACGAATCAATAATCTAGATGACTAAGTAATAAAAACGTATTAAAATGTTGGCTTTATCTGCAAATGTGATCGTAAAAGGCCCATGGTTATATGCAAATGACTAGCCTTAGCATTATGTACTCACGCACCATAAAGTGCTACGCTTTGTTATGGGATTCGAAGGGCGTCAAGACGCACTCAGCTTAGATATACAGATTATTTAGACATTCTAATTCCATTAATTATTTCAACCTAAGACAAAATCGATATCTTCAATGTTAAGAAAAGAATTTTAAATTAAAATTAAATGTATTTTTATATTGCCTGATAAATATGCTCATGTGTTTTAATTTTGTTAATTTTAATCGCATGATTAAAAAACAAACGACGCTCTCCTCATATTATGTAATAATTGCTACGATGTAGTTCAATTGCAGCTACGCCGTCGTAGTATTGTATAAGGGAGTAGTCCAACTACGTAGCGGCCACGTATCAACGAAGCTCAAGGTCTGTCAACATAAAAGTGTCGGAATAGTTTAAAGGTTTTTGATGATAAGATAAGCTACGTCAACCCCCCCTAGTTATTATCTGGTGTCGTCGATACGTGGCCACTACATGTCCGGTACATCATCAATGCATGGGCAGAATGTGACCTTTTAACCACTCTCTAAATGGAATATGTTAATAATAATATCAAAAAAGCAATTCAAATGTTGTAATATATTATAATTTGCCCTTTGGAAATCTTGCATACTGATTAATTATTAATAATATCTTAAGTAGAATCAATCCATAATTAAATTAGTTAATTTACATACAGCCACACAATTAATGCTAATTATTATGGGAAATCACAAACACCATCAAGTAAGATTGATCATATACATATACCCAATAATCTCAAGTTTGAATTCCATTAACTATATATTTTATTTATAAACATATAAATGGCTATAATATGTAAATTCTGTGGTCGATTAGACTTGGAGCGTAAATCAATTGCCGTGGTTTCAACTTGCTGAAAGGGTATTATGATCCATTATTGTTACAAACCGCAAATCTTAAGCTAACACCCTAACAAATTATTACACCTATATTTAATCGAACGTCATAGTTCAAGCGGATGATTTGATCGAATCTCTTTATATAATAAGTATTACACGAAGAGAGGAACGAGAATAATAAGACAAGAGTCAGTTTAATTTATACGGATGTTCGGTAGGCCAAGACTGGTGTAAATGTCACTTGGAAAATTAATTAAATTTTACTACGATACCATCGGGTAATATTACCACTATTAATACTATCATTGACACTGATAATACTACGATTAATATCCAAACACTATCTACAAATGGTCCATGACATGTGCCAAAGCCCAATTATGTACATTAACATCTTTATCAATTATCATGTTATACAAAAACCATAATAAAATAATACTATTTTTTCTTGAGTGTACATTTTTTTCGTTAAAACCTTAATATTCATAGAATATTAAATATAAGAAAAATATAAAAAAAATCCATATTAAAACATATAAATATAATTACATTTTACTTTCCTTTAGGACTGCGGCATTTATAATATATATATATATATATATATATATATATATATATATATATATATATATATATATATATATATATATATATTTATATATATATATATATATATATATATATATATATATATATATATATATATATATATATATATATATATATATATATATATATATATAAGTAGGATTTTTCAAAGTCAGACAAATCAATCATCTAGATGACTATATAATAAAAATATATTTGGCTTTATCTGCAAATGTGATCGTAAAAATAAAGGTAAAATACAAAAATCCATTTAAAAATGTCATAAATAATAAAATAAAAAATTATATAAAGGTTTGTCTGGATTGAGTAATTAATTAATTTAATTTTTAATGTATTTCTAGTATATTTAAAAAGTACATTGTTTATTTTCTAGTCCATTAACCTAAGTATTAGGTAAGCAGAAGAACGGTTTTGTCTGGTTTAACATCACTTCTGGTTTGGTTTAACATCATTTCTTATGTCAAACTTAGACATGGTTTAAGACGAGATTACTTACCAACTGCCTTGATTGGTCACACGGAAAATTATTTAGTTAGCTTCTGTACAACAGTGAGATCTCAATGTTTGTGAGGGTTGTTTTTTTACATTACAAAACAAGTGTAATATTAAAAAAAGCTTTTACCAATGATGGGAGTCAGGGTGATTTATTCGGAAGGCATTAATCAATGATGAGGATATCGTCGGTATTTGCATTCAGGATATATGTTTGTCAGTCATGTATTGTCCTATTGAGGTTGAAAGGCACAGGCTTTAGTCCTTGTAGTCTCTGTATAATATACATATATGTTTGGATATATCGTTGTGGTTTAGTGATCAATAAGATGAATGGATGTGAGACAATCAGGTGTGCAATTCATCAGACAGTTGTTCGTTACTGCTTGTTCCTCCATGATTTATATCCTTTATATTTCGTGATAAAATTATAAAGCTTATTTTTCATATTCGCACACATGTGTAAATTAAAATAAATAAATTTATTGCTGTAAAACTTATTCAGAAGTGTCCAAACCCTTTATTGTTTCAGTACAGCCACACAATTAACTATCTATTTACTTTATGTCAGAGGGGGTGACTACGATGATTTCGCATCCAACCCTTATAATTCCACCCTTGTGCATATCCCATATGGTAGCCATAATTTGAGAACTAAAAATTAATTTCTATTAAAATATATGATATGAATTAAAAATTACTCATTAAAAATTTAATAAATAAATATTTAAAAAAAATCGTGGATGTTCTGTTTGATGAATATATAATTAGTTAATGGATAGTCAATTTTAAAACATACATAATTTTGTTAATATTTTCTGGTACATTATGAATGATTATTTTAAAATCGCCATCTAAGTATAAAAGCAAACCATATTCAAATAAATCAAATTTATGTACATAATTTCATACTCACGTATAATTAAAAAAACTTGGCAATGGGAAAAAAATGTAATAACGCTACCTCATTGTATTATAAAAAAAATATTTGAGTAAGTAAATATTATAAAATAAATACTTAATGGTTACAGTAAGTATGTATATTTGTCTACAATTTTACCCCTCGATATTTTGATTGACATCTGACAAAATACATATATATGAAGAAATTAATATCAACAACAACCCATTCGCATAATTAAGAAACCGTTTAATTAATTTACCCAGAATAAATGTATAAACCTGCGTAACTTATGTATGGATAAATAAATAAAATATCCTTTAAAAAATCTAAATATGTATTAATAAACACATGACCGTTTGATTGTTGGCTATTATAAATCAAAGTTTTCTTTGATTCATTCCCCCTTCTAAAATGAAACAGGTTTATAAATTGTAGTGAGGCTTTTGGTATCTTTAAAAGACGATATGATAACAATTCAAGCACACAGGCCATTTATTCAACACCCTCCTTTATATTGTACCAGTACTAACCAATATGCGATCTACAACCTCTTTACAAACTGTATTTAATAAATATTAAATAACACCTATTATCCACATGCTATCTACTATAATTTCGAAAAATAAATGGTAATTGCATCGATTTAAATTATTTAAACAAATTAATCATAACATCTTTGGGGTTTAAATCTCGTTTCAAACAACGCGGTCGTGGGTTCAAATTCACTACTATTTTTTATATACTTATTTAAGCCCCGAGATGCCTTTTTTAGACACAATAACATGTGAATTGTCTGTCGGTGATCTTATTACAAGTTACACAGGTCACCGACTTAATAATCACCTTACAATTCAGGAAATCAGAGTAAACCTGGATCAAGTCGATCGATCGCTATCTTATACCCTGAGCTATTACGCTGGTAATAAAACCTATATACAATTTTAGAGCTGTAATAATTATAATAGTGTAATAAGAGTGTATTAGTGAGTCGTGCTAGATGGTGCGTGTGCAAAGTCTATTCATATATACACAACTCACTAACACACTTATTATACTTTTATATTGAATACGCCCCTTATACTGGTTAAATATAACTTGAAGATCAAGATTAATATTATGTAATAATCTCAAAAATAATTCCCAAATCACACTTAATTAGGATGTAAAGTGATTATTTATTAATAATCAGAAAATTTCACAGCTTTGATATAATTCACTCGATTCAAATTTATTTGGTTTTACGCATAATACTTTGTAAATATTTTTGTTAATGTAGAGTCTATTCGTGTTATTGTTTATTAAACCTCATATATGTAAATGGGTGTTTCCCCCATACTTTTTATTATTTTATATTAGGTCACATAAAAATGTTATGAAAATTATCATGTTAGTTATAGGTAAAAAGATTTATATATTCTGTACACTTCATAAGATGTTTTTTTATCATTCAAACAATCTAAAATTCAAATTAAATAAATAAATTGTTTTACTAATTATTATATCTATTTACGAATTAATTATTTTTACTGATCACACATTATTTGGTACGTATGGTGGCTACAGTGATAAAAATACCGGATGAAAACGAATTATTTAAAAAATAATGAATATATTTTAGTATCAGGCTGTGCTTGAGGAAAACTTCCCTTGACCCTTGCAGGGGATGGTGGTAGTCTGGCTGCTTTAAATATCACTTTCAGAGTGTAAACAGACCTCTACGATACCTACTGACATTGCACGCGACCAACAACTACCCCTAGTATTAATGCCTTCAAAAAGTATTCGATTGAATATATGAAAAATAATTTAATTATAATGCAATGAAGAGGTGTATTGTTCGCAAGCTTAAAATCAAATGAAAGTATTAAAACAATATTAATGTATGTTTCACACTATGATTTTTATATTCCTGGTATAATATGTTGGAAATCTTCTTTTTTCGATTCGAAAATTCTTATAATTATTATGGATGATACAGTCGTGCGATACTTTATGAATGATAAATGTGAAAGGAAGGGTATTTGGTTCTTTGTTCAAGCCAATAGAAGCAGCAAACGCCGTTGGATTTATCGTATAATCGGCCGTTACGTGTTTCAGTCATATTTTGTATGGCGTAGGCGTGTCGTAAGCCGATATCCCACCCTCTTTACATACCTGCGTAGCAAACATATTCTTTATATTGTTTCATATAAAACAATATTTTAAATATACCTTCCCTCGTGTATATAATATTTTAGTAATGTTAGAAACGTTGCTCTTTTTAATTGAAGCCAATATCCGCTACGGCTGGAAGAGTCTCGATACCAATCACGATATAAGGGCTATTCAACCAATGGTTCTTGTCTTAATACCTTTGCTTTAACTATTTGCTCAATAGACCGAATTAAATACAATTGAGGTGCTCTCCACGTAAAAGGGAATGTAGTTCAGATTATCAACAAAATTCTAACCATATTTGAAGGTTTTTGTTCAACTAATATGAGCTCGATTGATCCGGGTTCTAAGGTTAAAAAATTGAACATTGACATTATTAATATAATCAGGAAACTGGAGATATATTCATATACATATTATATTTTTTGTTTACAAAATAAAGAGTGTATAAATAAAAAAAATATACATGTATTAATATGTCTTGATGAATTAAAACTATGATTGATAATACAATACATCTCAGCAATTAGATTTCAGTGTAAAAAGTATATATTTTTTTTACCTATAACTCATATTAAAATTTGACATGAGAGATTATATTAATTTATAAAAAGTATTAATACAAAATGAAAACAAAAATATATATAAACCCATTTACAAATATGATGATAAAAATTTCAAAGTGGGCATATTTTTTATGTACTATTTAATCTGGTGAATAGAAAAGAAGTAGTGATTAGACTTAAATTGTTGTATAATTAAACTAATTATTATTTTTATTTTAAAAATGAATTTTACTTCTAGTAACATGATAATTTTTACTCTCGATATTATAATCAAATTATAAATAATTATAATAATAAATTAGTTCCATTAGAGAATTAGAAGATCGAATTAAAATTGAATTATTTATTTGAAATGTAATTTTAATAAATGTTATACTTACTTTTCCTTCCACGAAAACACCTATTTGTTTATAAAATAGTAAGCAAATTTATATTTAATGTATCCTAATATCAATATTTTATGGGTTAAGGCTTCTGCATTTTATGGCATGTGACCATTTTATTTTCTTAGAATACAGTATTCTAAATAAAGTCGTGAAGGTGCATCTATGATTTTGACTTTTCAGCGAAACAATAAAAGGTTCGTTGTCTCTTTGGAAGTGTTCGTATGTGGGCTGGTCTGCGGTTTTCAGCAGGACGGTACTTTCATCCCCATTTTGTTCATCCCCAGCCGGTTCGCATTTATTTTCTGCATCCTTTTAGAAGGACATCGAACCTGAGAACAAAGCCTGGGGCTGTCTTATGGCTGGGATCAATTGGAATGGTGCGTATTTTACACAGGAAAGGTCTCTACAACCCTTGATTTGTGGCCTGTTCTTTACCAACATCCTACAAAACACTACTCAATGCTAATGTACTCAACATATTTTGCACATCTAACGCCTTTATTTAAAAAAAAACACACTAGAGAAAATATATATTATTAAATAAAATAATAAAGTTGTATTAAATTAACATAATACCTATTATCATGCTTGGATCTAATCGTTGATTATTCTATCTGTCACAAACCGATTGCTACATAATTTCATTTTAGTAATAGTATTTGTAAAGCCCTATTCATAGACTACATACTGATCTCATATTTAAATACTTCATTTACTTTATATTTATTGTTAAATTCTATATGTTTTATATAAAATGTATCTTCTATAATTCTGACAAATGTCCATCATTGCCGAACCGCATTAGGTTTTTCCTGTAATATATATATATTAGATAAAATAAATAAATTGTCTAGATTTTATAATACTTATTTAAGGCATTTATTATGTTGTGTTGTTATTTAACGTATGAAATGATGTAAATACAATTGAAAAAATTGGTCAAGCCTGACTTTATTATCACATGTATATATATATTTCCTAAAGGGATTTAATTTCAAATTTGTAAATGGGTTTTTATTTTTTTCCCATTCTTTCTATAATTAAATACTATTACTCATGTCAAATTTAAATAAAACATTCTCATGTTAGTTATAGGTAAAAAGATGTATACACTCTGTACACCTAACTCTATTTCCAAAGATGTATTGTTCTCAATCAATGTAAAAGCTTATGCATAATAAAGAAATTGTAATATATATAAAGGGATTTAAATATGGTTTTTATAATTAATTTATGTATTCAGGTACACAGGTTAACGACTAATTAATCGCCTCAGTATTTACGTTACGATACAGTAAATCAGAGTAAAATTGGATCAAGACGATCAACCTGGATTTTATTAATATTATCTCCGATCTCCCAGTTGTTATTTTTCGATCAAATTATTATTTTTACTTGAGAGGGATTTAAACCCATAACCACAGTAGTTGTAGCTAGCTAGTCTTTTCCATTGAGCTATTATGCTTGTGATATAAATAATATATCATTTAAATGTGTCATTTAAATGTATCAAAAAATATATAAATAAAATGTCTAGTGTGAATATAGTCTTTATTCTTGTCTTTATGTAAATATACCAGAATGAGAGTATGATAATTGTCTCTATCTAAGATGTCTGTAGTTAATGACTACTATAATAGTTACCCGCAAAGGGTGATCTCATCTTTATCGTAATATTTATAAATTATAATTTTTAAAATAGTACTTTAACTGGGTGGGTTATAGTGGATTGGATTATTACGAAAGCTAGTTTAATCCCTTTTATGAGTGATGGTTCTGAAACACCCTATTTGTATGAACAGTTAGGGTGAACTACTGAAGAGGAATAGTTGGCTCCATCTTCAGAGCTCCCTTTCCTACCCGCAATCAATTATTGTTAGACAATATTGGATTTTAATTAATAGCTAGATGGTCTTAGCATTCTAGGCTTTCCAATGTCTATACTGAAACCATTAACGAGTGTTGCCAGTGAACTGCGTTTACACATGTATTGCTCTACGCCGTAACCGCTAACCGTTTATCAATACAATACACTCTATATACATTACTAAAAAGCCAATTAATTATTTAATAAATACATTAATAAATTTAATTTAAGTTATATTGCCACACTTGGTAACATAAGGACTATTTATAAATAAATATTGGAAACTATTTTTCACAATTAAGATTATTTTTAATCAAATAGTTTGTATAGACATTAATATGTTAACTTAAGGAATACTGAAAAAAAAACCAAGACCATTTTTATTAAATTACATCAGCTTATTAGTATTAGCGGAATTATAAATAGTTGTTACTAATTGGTGACTCAAACTGCAATAATATATTTGTAATATACATATTTTTGCAATACTCGTCCTCTCCACAAAAATATTATTCCTGATTAAAAGATAATATAGTACCACTTTTGTATCTTAATATGTGACATTTATAAAATAATAATCAAGTATTTATAAATTCAATATCATATTTCTTTATTAAATAAGAATTTTTAATAACCAGCGTTATAGCTCAAGGATAAGACGCGTGGCTTTTTTTAAAAATTGATTTGATCGGTTATTACAACTAGGTGATCGGGAATAATATTAATAAAATCCCAATCGATCGTCTTTATCCA